>JAJIBD010033500.1:0-80936 GCA_021461705.1 Cryptotis parvus | reverse complement strand
CTTCTACTGAATGGATGTGTTGAAAATTAAGGCAGCAGTTGTATATGAGATAATCCGTTACAGCAGCAATAAGCAACCAGTGGACCTGGTAATACAAAATTTGAATAATTAAGTCAAAATGATCATTCAGTGGGAAAAGAAGAGGGCGTGTGTTTGCGTGTGTGTGTGTGTGTTTGTGTGTGTGTATGTGTACATAGGAGGAACAAGTATGGTAAAATCACTGTATCACTATCTTCCCATTCATCATTGATTTGCTCGAGCGGGCACCATTAACATCTCCATATGTCCTGTCTCATGCTAGTAGAGCCAAGGGCATCTGCTTGCTCCAGGAACATAAAGAGCCTCAAACCATTATATTGGGTCATGGGATAGGGGGTCTATAATTATTACTGGTATTTGGCATATCAAATCGACTTGGTAGCTTACTAGGCTTGCCGGTGCAGGTGGCATACTCTTATGGTCACCTCTAAAGCCAGCATTTATTGATGAACCGCGGCAGCAAGCGTCACCTTGAGCCAGGCTATGATAGGCTCGTCTGCTGGGTGGAGTTCTGATAAGAGGAAGTCGGATGTGGAAAATGGCGGCCCTCATGGCGTGGAAGTCATCTGGCTTGTTGCGAGGCTCTGCTGGGGGGGACGAGCCAGGGCTGGGAACCCCACCATCCCACTCCTGGTGCCCTGCGAGCGGCTGGGCACAGGGAGCCATGTCTTGTGACATGTGTGAGGCAAAAAATCTGCAATCATCTGGGCTAGGGAGATGCCCAAAAACCTTAGGAGTATCAGAGGCCCCAGGTTCACTCCCAGCACACAGTCACAGACACCTCAGAGCAGAAGGCAGGAAGAGCGCCTCCTCCAGTGTGTACAGGCACTTGTGCCCTAAAATAAATAAAAAAAAATTGCGATTTCTTTCCTGAGACAGGTATTTCTTTTTTTCTTTTTTTTTTTTTAAGTATTTTTATTATACTACCATGAGATACACAATCACAAAGATACACAATTAAAAAAGTTCATACCTGGGTTTTGGTCATACAGTGTTCCAGCACCCATCCCTCCACCAGTGCCCATCTCCCACCACCAATTACCCGGTTCCTTCCCCCTCCCCCAGCCCGCCTCCATGGCAGGTTCCCCCATTTCCTTCTCTCTCTCTCTCTCTCTCTCTCTCTCTCTCTCCCCTTCCTTCCCCTCCAGACTATGAACTACAGAGCATACATTAAAGGGTTGTCATGTGTGTCCTTTTGCCTGTATTTGATGCTCAGTTCTAGGTTGGCACTAGTACCCTCGACAGTTGTCAGCACACTGTTCCATTCTCTGCTGAGACAGGTATTTCACAACTTAATTTATGTGACTGAGCAAAGTCTGATAATCTGAAGCAACCATGATTTCAAAAAGAAAAATGGAGATCATGGAATCTGCCCTGGATCTGATTTATTCCAAATCATTTCCTGCAGCTACACATATTTTCCTATATAAAAACCTATAAACCAAATAAAAATAAACAAAACACAATGTGAATGAAAGGAGTCAGCGTGTAGGGGCATCTTGGTTTTTCTTCTTAAAAACAAAATAAAAAGATCACCAGTGTCATACTCTGAAATAAAAACTAGTGGGTATATTCAAAAGGAGAAAAAAGTAGATCCAGAAGTGACAGGTCATAGAGACAAGGATAAAGTGTCTCTTATGGTTTACACTAATCTCTCAAAGGTACACTGAAGCTAAGAAAGCCGAGCCGTTAAAGCATTGACGAAAGCGGTCTCCCTCCCATGTGATCTTAACCTTGATGATAGGAGGAGGTGAGAAAGTAGAGTCCAGCTAAGGTTCTTGGTTTCAGTTAGTTACAGATACCGAAGAACTCCAGATACTAGTGGCTAAATGAAAATTAAAGGTGCATCTTGGTATTTCTCTAGCACCACCCACCGCTGACGTCCAAAGCCTTGGTGCTCTCGGGGACCAGCTGGCTTCCCAGGACCGCTAGTGCTGAAAGCATTAGAGGCAACAGTTGTTGCAGGGAATTTGGAGCTAGAGGTAAAACTAAAGCCAGTGCAGCCACCGGTTGCCCAAAGCAGTTTTGCAGACACTGCCTGTTGGCAGGCATGGGCGGAAGCAGGGGAGGGAGGGATTGGAGAGGAAAATCAAGCTGACTGGTTGTTCCCAAGGCACACACGAGGCCCGCAGAACTGGGGATAATCGGGAGCAGCTGGGAGGACTTTGGGCGCTGCAGGGGATTGTGACATTTATGCTGGAGCCCTGGATTGAATTACTAGAATATGACAGATGGGGGGGCGGGTGTTTGCATTTGGTAAGGCCCAGAATGTCTGGACTTCAAGGACTGAGCAAATGGTAGGGACTGGAACTGTGCAGGCTGGCGTTACTACCGGGTGCACGAATGCATTGTTCCTTCCGTGAGGCCAGTGCTCTGTGAGGAGCGCTGGGGGCTCCATCGTAAGCTTCCCTACCTGCAAAAAGCGAAAACCAAAACCAAAAACTTTTTTTTTTTTTTTTGCTTTTTGGGTCACACCGGTGATGCTCAGGGGTTACTCCTGGCTCTGCACTCAGGAATTACTCCTGGCGGTGCTCGGGGGGACCATATGGGATGCCGGGGATCGAACCCAGGCCGACTGGGCCGACCGCATGCAAGGCAAGCGCCCTACCCGCTGGGTTATCACTCCAGCCCCAAACCAAAACTTTTTTGAAAGTGGCCCTCAGCTATTTGCTGTTACTTTTAGATAGTCAGAGGATCACACGGAAGAAATTGTTAATGAACAAAATCTTGTTCATTTGTGACAAGACAAAAATCATCTTGACAAAGAATTCTGTTTTTTTTTTTTTTTTTTTTGCTTTTTGGGTCACACCGGCAATGCTCAGGGGTTGCTCCTGGCTCTGCGCAGGAATTACTCCTGGCAGTGCTCGGGGACCATATGGTGTGCCGGGGATCGAACCCAGGCCGGCACAGGCCGACCAGCGTGCAGGGGCAAACGCCCTACCCATTAGGCTATCTCTCCGACCCTTGACAAAGATTCTTTACTGCATGTAGGGCGGCTTGTTTTTAATGAAGCGTTTTGAGAAACGTCTCTCCTTTCTCAAGGCTGAGCGCCTGAGGTCTGGCTGAGCTCTGGAGTGTGCCTATTGTTTGCTGATGGGCAATTTGTTCTAGTTTGATAAAGCATTGGGCCCATACTGGCTATTACTAGTTAGTATTACCCATATTACCTGTTAGCCCCTGGGAATTGAATTTCTAGCCACTGCAGATGGCTTCTGACTCAGAGCATTAGCTCTCTAGCTCCAAGCCCACTCACTGTTTGCCTTCCTGTTCTGGTTCTGGGCACGTTTATTTCCTTTTTTGAGCTTGCTGTGGCTTTCTCCCAAGCAGTGCTCAGAGGGTCCAGGGGGCCCTTCCCTCTGATTCTCTGCTAGCCTGGCCAGTGGATCAATGGGAAAACTAAATGGTGATGCTTAAGCCCTGCAGTAACTGGAATGCTCTGGGCACTGTGTACAGGAGTTAAATCAGGTAAGCCAGATGCAAGGCAAGTACCTTAACTCCTGTAACTCTCTCTCTCTTGGCCCTGTGAGTTTCTTCTTATTTATTTATTTTATTTGAAGTAACAGAGGTGAGAGCTTCAAAGTAAATGCTATGTCACTTTGAAAAGTTTCTTAAATAAGTGACCCAGATGACCACATATTAAAATAAAAATTATAGTATTAAAGAGCTTGTATAGTATTAAAGAATGTTGAAAGAGATTAAATGAAGTCTAACAGAATAATTGCAGACCTGTATAAAATTGAGATTGCTGGAATTATTTTTTGGTGGCCACACCTAACTCTGCTTAGAGACCATACCTGGCAGTGTGGTATCATTACTGAACCCACTGTTGAGATTGTGGCTGCATTGAAGGCAGGTACATTAATCTTTGTACCACCAGAGTGACCAGAATGTCAGTGTCCCTCCATCTATGTCTCACTTTCCAAATGTTAGTGTTGCGGTGACCGGTGCGTTCACTAGAGAGAATTCTTTCAAAATGTGTGTATGAAATTATCCTGAAGTATATTTTAAGTGCCTTAGGATTTCATGTCAATTTTACCTCTGTAAAGGTGAAATAAATGCTGTGCTCCATTTAAAAATTGAGGGGGCTGGTTGCTGGGGTGATGGTGTAGGGGGCTTAGGATGTAGCAGGACAGTGCTCAATTTGATTACTTGTTACTGCTGGCCCCTAGAGCACTGCTGAGGTGATGGATGGACCCAGCACTGTGCGACCTCAGCAACACCGCAGCTCGCATGGAACCATATTCCCGGCTGGATGAGATTTGCCAGGAGCTGCTCAGGACCTCTTGGGCATTGCTTAGGATTCGTTTCTCTTCCCCCTGTCCCCAAAAAAGTAATGGGAGCTGGTGATGTAGTTCATTGGTCGATTCCTGCTTGCCTGTATGAGGCCCTGGTTTGACAAAATGTCTTCCATATCGATGCACAGTATATCCTCAGTATATCCAACTTAAAACACACACACACACACACACACGTTCACAGTGGAATAAAAGACATACAATGAATAAAATGTCACAAATTTGAGGCAAATTAAAGGGTAACTCGCTCATATATCCCCTGAAGTGCATAAAGTGTATAACTAGGTCATAGCAGGAACAAAATTAGGGGCTGGAGAAGTGGTACAGCAGATAGGGTTGCATGCAGTTGTCATGGGCTTTTCCCCTGACACTCCATTAATCCCTGCCAGGAGTTATGGTCAGGTGACACGCTGATTAGAGTCATGAGTACTTATGGGTATGGCCTGAAAATAAAAATAAAAGGGCTATAATGATATGAAAGAGCATAGAATTTCATTAGCCATCACTTGATCCTTGACATCCTGTTATTCATTGATTTGCTCCAGCGGGTGCCAGTGACGTTTCCATTTTCCCTGTCATGTGCCAGTGTAGCCCAATGGCATCTGCTTACTCCAGGAATATGAAGAGCCTCAAAACGTTCATTCAGGGTATTGATGAAGAAGTCTGACCATCTTGTAGGTGAGGTGGGCGGCCACATGATCTTTTGATGCCCGTGGGATCCAGTCGGTAACGGCTCTAGTCCACTGGCCATCTCCAAGTCACATTACATGTCCAGCTCATCTGATTTTCGATGCCTTGGCAAACAAGACAACATCCCTGACTCTCAATCGCCAATGGAGGTCAGCACTCTGGATTCCTTCTCTCACTTGAGAGAGGGCATGATATTCCAATCATAGCTCTTTTGATTCCTCTTTGGGTGAACTAAGTAGCCTTCTCATCCTGCTTTGTAGGGCCCAGGTCTCTGAGTCATATGTTAATGCAGGAGAAGCGGTGGAGTTGAAGAGATGTGCCTGGAGCCAGAGGTTTCATTAGCCATGAAAGGAATAAAAAGGAAAACTATTTTGCAATGCCACTCTTTACTTCATCAGTTGAGTTTTATGCAAGGAGCAAGTTTGTATCAGGTAACACAGCATGGAACTGAATCAATTACCTGGTGCGAGGGTCCCCAGCAAGATTCATAGGATGAAGTCCTGGTCCCCAATATATTTGGAGACGAGGCATTTATAGAGATAAGTGAGGCTAAACAATGACTTAAGGGTGGCATCCTGCTCCAGTAAGACAGGCCAAGAATGCTTGTCCACAGAGAACAGGCTGCCTGAGCATACTAAGAAGGGAGTGCAGTGAAGCAAGGAGAGTGGTCTCAGGAAAGATGAAACCTGCCGACACCTTGATCTTAGCCTTCCCTTCTCCACAATTGTCATAAATACTTTTGTGTTGTTTAAGCCACTCTGGTATTTTATGTCAACCCTGCAGGTGATTGTACCTGGGTTGCTTGGACAAAGTCTAACTAGGCTCAAGGCCTTGCCCCTTTACACTAGAGGGGCAATGCCCAAGCTCAGCTTCCTATGGGAGTGTCAACTTTGTTTTTTTATTTTTTTTTTAAATATTTTATTACACCGCCATGTGATATACAATTACAAAGATGTTCATGTTTGGGTTTCCGTCATACAGTGTTCCAGCACCCATCCCTCCACCAGTGCCCATTTCCCAACACCAATGTCCCCACTTCCCCCCCCTCCCCCCAGCCCGCCTCTATGGCAAATTCTTTATCTCTTCTCTTACACATTGTGGATTGCAATACATACATTCAGAGATCATCATGTATATCTTTTTCCTATATTCAATGCTCAGTTCTAGACTGGTATTATCATTTTTGACAAATATTAGCACACTGTTCTCTTCTCTGTCCTACCCAACCACTGATTCCCACATGTTTGTGGAAGATTCCACCTTTTTTTTTTTATTGAAAGATGCTATGTAGAGCTTTGGTTCTACAGTGTTCCAACACGCACCCTCCGCCCAAACCCATCTCCCATCACCAATGTCCCCACCTCCCTCCCCCCTCCCGCACCTCAATCACTTGGCGAGTTCTGTATGTCATTTCTTTCCTCTTTATATCTCCTTCCCAACAAACTTTCCTGCTCTTCGTTGACTGCAATGCATTAAAAGACATTACTGTTTCACTATTTTAGTGGACCATGGCGCCGCGCGACCTGTGCTCGAACTGGCTTTGCTCTGTTGATCTGGTCTGAGGCCGTTTCGCAGCGTCCGGACAGCAAAAATGGTGGCTAGTGTGGTGGGCGAGTCTCATCCGGCTGCTTCCGGGACCCCTCAGAGGCGACGGGCCCACTTGGAGTGTCAACTTTGACTTTTGGCTTTTCTTTTTGTAATGAAATGCTTGGCCTAAGCTTGGATGCCAAGGCATCCATTTCAAAGAGGATTATTTGCATAAACATAGCACTAGTCACACCACTCAATAAGGAATTGCCTGCACTTACTGAGGCTCCTTTGTTTTCTATACCATGCTTTATTAGCTTCTTAAACTGTGTTCTTGGGAGTCTAAAAAAAAACTACAGAGGTGAAGGTGTTTGCACTGTCTCCCTGTTGACTCTGATTTAGGTTTGATCCCTGGTACCACCAGAAGCACTCCCCTCAGCACTTCTGGATGTGAACCAAACCCCACCTCTGCCAAAAAATAAATAAAATACCAACAACCTGTGAGTGCTATGTTGAATGACATTGTAAATAATGACTTTAAAAAGAAAATTTGGGAGCCCAGCTACATGACTAATTTCCGAGAGACCTTGAGCTGAGTTGTCCCAGATCCTGGTCTCCAGGATAAGATCTCTGGAACATTTTTTGGGATGGGGGCAGGCTGAGACCCAGCCCTACTGGAAGGCCCAGCACCCCACCCATACCTGAGTTTGTCTGGCATGACAGCTCAGTTTCACAGCTGCACCTCTAATCTCAAAGAGATTACAAGCTGCTGAATCTTCCCAGTTCCACAGCTCCTGGAGTGTGTGGCCACATATTTAGCCATATAACATCTCCAAATTTCACAGCATAGATAGCTTAGTACATAGCAAATTATATGGGAAAGTTGCATAGAAACCCAAATAAGCTCATTGAGCGAAAGCAGCAGTATAGAAGACTCAACTAGTACCTAACACCTTAGTAAATATTCAGACAATGACTTTAGTAGCACCATTTTGGATATATGGGAAAGTTGCATAGAAACCCAATAAGCTCAGTGAGACGAAAACAGCAATATAGAAGACTCAACTAGTACCTAACACCTTAGTAAATATTCAGACAATGACTTTAGTAGCACCATTGTGGATATATATTATTATAAGAAATATAAAATAAGTTATTTTGTGCTGACTAAGGGGCCAGGCATGGGGGTCTGTGGGAAACTGGTGACATTGGTGGGGGTGGGTCAGACTGGTGATGGGATTGGTGTTGTAACATTGAATACCTGAAAACTATATTATGAACAGCTTTGTAAATCATGCTGTTTAAAGTTGCAAATGAAAAACCAAAGAACACTTGGATTTACTATCAGCAAGTGTTTGATTTATAAATCTATTTTATGCCTTTGGGGTGGTGCAAAAGTTTCTGAGATAAAAAGGGATCGTGAGTGGATAAGGTTAAGAAGTCTCAGCTTAGAGGGACCCTGTAATCCTCCCATTCATTCCCCCTCTCCCCTGCCCCTCACTGCTCTGCAGGTCCTTTACATGAACCCATGTGGACTCACTTAGCTAGGACTTATTGGAGCCTCTGGTAGGTTGTACTATTCCTGGGTCTAGTAAACAGCAAAATTCTATCTCTCCCTCCCAGTTTCCTTATGGTTATTGATGAAAGACATTATAATAAAAACCTTGAAAATGAGTCTAGTAGCAACACTGGCTAGTAACAGGCAGAAACTGGTATTAAACACTCCTGGAACCTGGGCTTCCCCCACCCCCCAGCCAAGGGTGGAACTGATCAAAACATTCTTGGGGCTCCAGAGTCTTCAGATGCTCGGCAGCTGGCATGCCAAGGCGTCTCCTATGAATAGCTGGCGCCCCTCAACCAGACGGTTTGGCATGCTGATAAGACTGTTCACCCATGCTTGCCACAGAAGGACTAGGCCTGTATCCAGCTGACACTGGAATGACTCTACATGGCTATGGAGTTACTGAGTGTCCTTGTTGTGCTGATCTTGGCCTTGAAAACATGCTTTTTATCCAATTTGGCCTATTCCTTGTGAAATTTTGCCTGAAGTCTAGTGCCTTATGCAGCAAGGAGAGCTGTAGTACTAAACAAACCCTAAAACACATTCAAGGGAACATCATGTGTGCGTGCATATACACAGACACACACAGACACACAGACACACAGACACACACACACACTGTGATGATGTGGTGCAGGTTGTAGACATTTTAATCTTGTTCTAGGCTAACGCTATCTCTTGCAGAAGCACCTTATGAGGTATATAAAGATTCTTTAGTAACCCAATTAAAAAAAATAGAGAACTGTAGAGATAGCACGGAATTAGGGCACTTGCCTAGCTTATGCCCAACTCTGGTTCCATCCCCGTACTGCTTATGGTCCCCCTGAACACCAATAGAAGTGATCCTTGAGCATTACCATGTGAGTATGCCTTGAGCTGGGCTTGGTATGGCCACAGTCCCTAAATACTGAAGTAACCTTATTAAACAATGGAGACATCTTTAATATACCTCTATGCAGATCACGCTAGCTGGAGGACTAAATAAAGCTGCAACTGAAGAATATGTGATGGGTCTGAACAGTGAGGCCATCTTGTGGTCTCATAGAAAAGTTACTGACCTGAGACACCAGGCATTGTCTGCATGTCCTGGTGCTGAGACCTTGAATGTGAAGTGACTGCACAGTGGTGATCTCTGGTATTTCCGGGACTATGTTTTCAGGAATAAATTCAAGATTAAGCTGCCAAATCCCAGTCCCACTGGATGTGAGCTGCTTTGTATGTAGATGGACTTTGGGCTCTGGGGTCGGCATGTGTGCACAGGTGGTGCCGCCTGTTCACAGAGAAGCTCATCTATCCATCATCTTGTGCCAACAGGACATTTAAAAAATAGATCCTGTTGGAAACATGTAACCCTGGAGTACCGTGAAACGCAGCTGGACCACACTGGGAGGGTAGCACAGAGAGAGGGGGGAGACAGGGTGGGAGAGAGGGAAGAGAGAGAGGTGGAGAGAGAGGGCGGGGGAGAGAGATAGTGAGACCTATTTCTGTACTTTCTTAGGGTTAGTCCTTTGTGGCTTATTTATTGTCATTATCATCAGTTACGGAAAACATTCCCTCTCACTCCATAATCATATAATGATATTTTTCTGAATAATAGCAGATTTTATTTTTTGGGTTGTCTCTCATATGGTTTTCACAAGAATGGGGGGGTCCCTTGACTGATTGTTGGCCAACTGACTGCTGGTTCAATCAAAGGCACGAAGATGCTGTGCTGTGTGGGCCCTTAGGTGCTGAGGCTACCTCTGTCACTTTGGCAGTGCTGGGGGCCTCCAGGACTATACTGGAGATGCGTGGGGACCATGTGGTGCTGGATACTGAGGCTGGGATAAGCACATACTCTATCTAACCACTGTCCTAGCTCCTGGTTCATCTTTGCAGATTATACAACCAATTAAAAAAAAGTATGATCATTATGTGAAACTTTCAAAAATTGTGTTGATATTAGTGGGAAAATAAGACAAAACAAAACCAGGGTTTAATGATGATATAAAATACTACCACATGACATCTACACAATGGAATACTATGTGGCTGTTAGGAAAAATGAAGTTATGAAATTGTCTATAAATGGATGGGCATGGAGAGGATCATGTTGAGTGAAATTAGACAGAAGGAAAAAGACAGATATAGAACAACTTCACTTATTTGCATTCTATCTATCTATCTATCTATCTATCTATCTATCTATCTATCTATCTATCTATCTATCTATCTATCTATCTATCTATCTATCTATCTATCTATCTATCTATCTATCTATCTATCTATCTATCATCTATCTATAGTGAAACCAATATCCAAGGTCAGGCAAAACATGGATCAGGAGGTCTTGTCAAAGGTAGAATCTACCTGGGCTGGAGCGATAGTCCAGCGGGTAGGGCGTTTGCCTCGTGTGCGGCTGGCCTGTGCCGGCCCAGATTCAATCCCGGCATCCCATATGGTCCCCCTAGCACCGCCAGGAGTGATTCCTGAGTGCAGAGCCAGGGAGTAACCCCTGAGCATTGCCGGGTGTGACCCAAAAAGCAAAAAAAAAAAAAAAAAAAAAAAAAAAAAAAGGTAGAATCTACCACAAATGTGTGGGAGTCAGAGGTTAGGTAAGATGGAGAAGGGAACAGTGTGCTAATAATTGTCAAAAGTGATAATACCAGCCTAGAACTGAGCATTGAAAACAGGCAAAAAGATGCACATGATAACCTATAATGTATGTATTACAATCCACAGTGTGTAAGAGAAGAGGGAAGGGAGAGAGAGAGAGAGAGAGAGAGAGAGAGAGAGAGAGAGAGACAGAGAGACAGAGAACTTGCCACAAAGGCAGGCTAGGGGGGGGGAATTGGGAATATGGTGGTGGGAAATGGGCACTGGTGGAGGGATGGGTGCTGGAACACTGTATGACCGAAACCCAAATATGAACTTCTTTGTAAGTGTATATCTCATGGGGGTATAATAAAAAATCACTGAATAAGAGACTTCATTAAAATGTTATCTCTGATTAAAAACATAAAATAAAATACTACTATATGCCATGTTGTATGTGTGAGTGGGAGGGGCAGGGGAAGAGCCATGTTTATTTTATTTTATTTTATTTTTTTTTTGCCTTTTTGGGTCACACCCGGCAATGCTCAGGGGCTACTCCTGGCTCTGCACTCAGGAATTACTCCTGGCGGTGCTCGGGGACCATATGGGATGCCGGGATCGAACCCAGGCCGGCAGAGGCTGGCCGCGTGCAAGGTAAACGCCCTACCCGCTGGGCTATCGGGAAGAGCCATGTTTAAATGTAAAGAAGAGTTCGGTCCTGTTGCCAAAGAATCTCTCTTTGCCTTGGACAGAACCCTAGACAAAACCAGGACTCTACTAGAACTTTGACTTGACCGTGATAAGCAGGTTGCTGTTTTCTGAGCAAAGCTTGGCTGAGAAACTTGCTGCTATGATTTTATCTTTCTAGGCTACCAATTCACTTTTGGTACTTCTTGACCCCATCACCAATCAGCACCAAACCTGTTAGTGTCTTCAAGTCATTTTCCCTTCTAGTTCTTAAGTTCTTTGACTTTGTCCTCTGAACCAAACTTTCTTGTAGAGTAGCAAAAAGCACCCTTTGAGCAGAAAGTGTTTTTCCTTCCTGTCGGATACTTAAGCATTCTTGGACTCTTTGGGAGTTGGAATACCACATGCTGGTTTAAACCACTGTGAATTATGAAACAAATGAAGGCCTGTTCTTGGGCTACTCTGAGATTGTGCAGGAAGATCAAAGGAATCAGAAGGAAGAAAACAGACCAAAGAGAATCAGAATGCACATAAATCTCTGAAAAACATGTGGCAAATCTTTAGAAAGTTGTAGTGCAATATTAATGGCCTGTGCTTTTGGGGCCATTTCCAGCTTTGCAAATACTTTTATGTCCATAAACTCAGGACCGACCCCAAATAAAAAGTATAAGACAGGCATTTCTGTTTTCTTAACACAAAGGAGAGGAGACACTTAGAGATGGCGTGCCTAGCTCCCCCTCCCCCTACTGCCAAGCTGTAGCATGGGGACTGGTATTTGAGCCTGAGTCAGCTGACCCCAAATTTTAGCCTTTTTCTGTCTCACCAAAAAATTCCACTGGCTTTGGTTACCCTGGAAAGGTATCTATGTCCACACCCCCTGGACTTGGTAAGGCTCAAGACTGTTGATTTCGCGTTTCTGGCCTTTCTCCAGCCCCACACCCTCCATCCGCATACTACACATGTTTTTTTTTTTTTCATGGAAGAACTCCAGATGGGGAAATATTTTGGAAGTAGTCTTGAGTTAAATACCAAAATTCTTTTTGATTTCTGCTTAGGCAGTGTCCCAAGGATTCAGAAGAGTGATGATTGTGAGTCCATTGAACTTTGGAGACATTGGGGAAAGGCATGATGAGTCAGCAGATATTAGAAGGGTCTCGTTCCAGCCAGCCCCAGGGCCTGAAGCTGAAGTGATAGAGGAGAACCCAGCAGAGATCTGAATTGTCTTTCAGTGGTTTTTATTTCAAATGGTGGTTCTGGTAAGAATCGTGGTGGATTTTAAGTGCAATTAAGCTGTAGATTCTAGGGGACAGCACAGGTAATAACATGCCACTGCTTATCCAATCAATAGTTGTAACTGGTGAGGAGGCCTGAGCCAGGGCCAGGCAATCTGGGGGAATAGGGATGCTTTGGCATCTAGTTTTCAGCCCTGGGGAAGATGTTTCAGAGCACAGCTGTGTGGAGCCTCTGAGGCTGGGTCTATCTTTATTAATCATGTGACATGGCTTCTCCAAGCTTTGGTTTGGCAAGAGAGTAATCATACTTGTGTCTCAGATATTTTGTATACGTGAGAATGTAATTAATTAATTAGTTATTTTTTCTTTTTTTGGGTCACACCCAGTGATGATCAAGCATTACTCCAGATTCTGAACTCAGGAATTACTCGGATGGTGCTTTGAGGACCATATGGGATATCAGGAATTGAACCTGGGTTGGCCATGTATAAGGCAAACTCTCTACCTGCTGGCAACAGAACATACCTCTTCTTTACATTTAAACATGGCTCTTCCCCACCTCCCACTCCACAAACACAACATGGCATATGGTAGTATTTTACATCGTCACTGAACCCTGGTTTTGCTTTTGTCTTATTCTTCCAGTAATATCAACACAAGTTTTTGAAAGCTTCACATAATAATCATACTTTTTTTTTTTTTACAAAAAATATTGGTTGTATACTCTGCAAAGATGAACCAGGAGCTAGGACAGTGGTTAGATAGAGTATGTGCTTATCCCAGCCTCAGTATCCAGCACACATGGTTCCCCACGCATCTCCAGTATAGTCCTGGAGGCCCCAGCACTGCCAAAGTGGCAGACAGGAGGGACTCGAGCAGCAGAAAGGGAGCAGTGCTTGCTCGAGGTCCTGAGGCAGGTAAATGACAGAGCTGAGGTACTTCCTCCAACTGCAGACGGATGAGTCAACCCGTAAAAGAACACCCGAGACATTCACAAGACATCAAAAGGGGCCGAGAGATTGCTCGCTGGACTTTGTGCATTGCACATGCTTTGCATGTAGGAAGCCTAGCTTTGATCCCGGTATCACCTGGTTCCCCTGGCCCAGAGACAGCACAGGAGTTAAGGTGATTGCCTTGCTTGAAACTTATCCTAGTTCAGTCCCTAGCGCCACATGGTCCCCTGAGCATAGAGCCAGGAGTAGCTCCTGACTGTCATCAGGTGTGAGCTAACCTACCCATTGCCCAAATATTTCACAAGCGGGGTGAAGGTGCAAAACACAAAGGATGCCCTGAGATATAGGGGAACAAGTGCTTCCCAATTGTCCCTTATGGGGACAGTCTTCTTAGCTCTGGAAGTCCTGTGCCCAGGTCCTCAGTTGAGAGTGTCCTTAATCCTACACAGACTGGGTTGGTGGGTCACTGCGCAGCTGAGAGCAAAGAGCCGCCTTCCTGGATAGATATAGCATGCTGCAACAGAGGACAGGCTCTCTCCTTGGCCATCTCATGGCCAGACTCTCCCCTGACCTCCCACTGGCAGACCTAGCACATGACTATGCATGTAGAGCTTGGGACCAAGTGGATATGTGGCCAGAGAAAGCCAGGGCCACCTTGGCGCAGCCCACCGTCATAGGCACCACAGGTCACCCTCAACAGCAGCTACCGGTGATCCTCAGTACTGCCATGGGCAAGAGCGAACAGAGGCCGGCGATGGGGAGGGAGGAAGCTGACCTGTTTCGTCAAGAACTCCTGAGTGTATCCTCCTGGTCCCCAAAAGTTAAAAAAGAAGTCAGCTGAGTATTTTTTTTTAAGCACAACAAAACAAACCTCTAAAGCATGAAGTACCAACCTCCCCCCATATAAGACAAAAAAAACCAAGACAAACAGGTGAGGTATACCAAGACCATAAATGTCAATGCCATTAACAACGCAGTAACTATAAATGACCTTAACAAATATCATTTTGTCGAAAAGAAAATCAAACAAAAACACTGCTTTGTAACCTCATAAATGATTACACGACGCCCTCTCCTGGTCGTCGGGAGTGACTACTGCTTCTTCTTCCAGGAGAAAATTGAGAGTGAAATCTCTCTCCTGAAAGCAGCCAGTTACCGTACTCAGCGGGTGCAGACACAGCTCCTAGGACAAGCTCTTCCTGACACCTTTCCTTCAGGCAATCCAGGATTTCTCATGGTGTGAGCTGTACCACATCAGGGAGCAGTCTCGACTTCATTTGCCCTCAGAGGTAGAGGATGTTGCCAGGGCTCTTCCTTTGTGCTATTGTAATTCTTTAGGGACCTTCTTTACAGCAGACTAGCTGCTGTCCCAAAGCTAAAAATACATTTGTGGGAGTCAGAGACTGGGTAGGACAGAGAATGGAACAGTGTGCTGACAATTGTCGAGGGTACTAGTGCCAACCTAGAACTGAGCATTAAATACAGGCAAAAGGATACACATGACAACCCTTTAATGTATGTTCTGTAGTCCATAGTCTGGAGGGAAGGAAGGGAGAGAGAGAGAGAGAGAAAGGGAAGGAAATGGGAAACCTACCATGGTGGGCTGGGGGAGGGGAGAGGGAACTGGGTAATTGGTGGTGGGAGATGGGCACTGGTGGAGGGATGGGTGCTGGAACACTGACCAAAACCCAAGTATGAACTTTTTAATTGTGTATCTTTGTGATTGTGTATCTCATGGTGGTATAATAAAATACTTAAAAAAATAAAATACATTTGCAAAATGATGGCAAACATCTATTGATGCCTTTTAAAAAATTATTATTATTTTTTTTGCTTTTTGGGCGATGTCGGTGATGCTCAAGAGCTACTTTTTGACTTTGCACTCAGGAATTACTCCTGGTGGTGCTCAGGGGACCATGTGGGATTCCAGGTATCACATTCAGGTGGTAGCATGCAATCCCTCTACTGAGGTCTTTTACTTGATGGGCATTGTGCAAGGCTGTGCCCTGGGACTTACTCAGGAAGACTCACCTGAGCTTCCAGTTGTAGTGAGTGTTCTAGCTCTTCTCCCTTCTCAGAGGCTAAATAAACTAAGGCACTGGCGCACAGTGAGTAAGAGATTGAATTAGGGCTCAGAGTCAATGGAGATTAACTTCAGAGCTCTTTTTCTTTCTTTTTGGGTCACACCCAGCAACACTCAGGGGTTACTTCTTGCTTTTCGCTCAGGAATTACTCCTGGCAGAGCACGGGGAACATATGGGATGCTGGGGATTGAAACTGGGTTGGCCGCATGCAAGGCAAACGTCTTACCTGCTGTGCTCCGTTATTCAGTGTTTGTAGCAATAGAACATTACATGTTTGTAGCAAATTTGTCTTCAAATGAGATGAGAAGGTTTGGGAATAATACCATTAAAGCTTTTTTGCCCTGAACCACTGTTCTGTACACTTAATATGGGTTCATCTTCACAGCTCCGAAAGGTTGGTACCATTAGAAAACCAAAGGTCTAAAGACTTTGTAGATATCTACAAAGATTTGTGATGAATCGGGTGTTTTATATCTGCCTTTCCTAAGTTATGGAAAATATTTTGTCTCCTTCATCTCAATGCCATTGATAAGACACAAAGTTATGTTGTGTTTCAGTATGAAAAACTGTTGTTAAAATTGGGGCGGAGCGATAGCCCAGCGGTAGGGCGTTTGCTTTGCACGTGGCCGGCCCATGCCGGCCGGGGTTCGATGCCCGGCATCCCATATGGTCCCCGGGCATCGCCAGGAGTAATTCCTGAGTGCAGAGCCAGGAGTAACCCCTGAGCATTGCCGGGTGTGACCCAAAAAGCAAAAAAAAAAAAAAAAAATAAAATAAAATTACTAAGAAGTTATAAGCAACATTTAGTTTCCAGAGAGGTTAGAATGACAGGCAAAAGCACATTTATTTGTTTTTATATTGTTTTTGAGCTACACTTGTTGGTGCTCAGGGGTTACTCCTGGATCTGTGCTCAGGGGACCATATTGTTAACGCTAAAGTGGAGTCGCCTGTGCTAGTGGGTTCTTGAGGATTGTATGAAAGAATTAGATACAAAACTCAGAAAGTTGAGTAAGTCAGTTTAATATACAGAGGTTTCCGGCCCCTTCCCCAAATGTCTAGCCTCTCTGTTACCGGTGAGCGAATTCCTGGTCCTGTCCCACGCAGTCTGCTCACATCCCATGAATGATGGCCCGGTCCTGATCCTGTGCTGCTCTCTCCGTGCCTGCTGCTGGGCTCCCAACTGTACCCAGCGGTCCTGCTGTCCTGTCCGGCTTTCCTTAGTCTCCAGCCTCTACCTGTCCACCTGGGTGAGACTCCTGTGCTCAGTGCCTTGCCCTGCACCTGGGCATTCGTGCCCTGCCTGAACCTGAGCTATCCTGGGCCTCTGAGCCTGGCCCTTCCTGTAGCAGCCCTTGCCTGGCCTTCCGTGGCCTATCCATACTGAGCCCTGAACCTGGGCATGCAGCCCTACCAGATCCAAGGACACAGGGAGGGAGCCTGTTGGGAGCAGCTGGCAGTTGGCCAAAGAGGTTCATCTCCTCTCCTCTCCTCTTCCGACTCTCTTCCGTCTCCTCTCCCGTCTCCTCTTGTCTCCTCCCCTCCGTCTCCTCTCGTCTCCTCTCCTTTCCTCCCCTCCCTCCCTCTCTTCTCGTCTCCTCTCCCGTCATCTCCTCTTCCGTCTCCTTCATCTCCTCTCGTCTCCTCTCATTTCCTCTTCCGTTTCCTGTTCTGTCTCGTCTTGTCTTCTCCCCTCCCCTCCCCTCTCCTCTAGTCTTGTCTCATCTCCTCTCGTTTCCTCTTCGTTTCCTCTCCTGTCTCGTCTCGTCTTCTCCCCTTCCCTCCCCTCCCTCCCTCTCCCTCCCTCTCTCCTCACGTCTCGTCTCCTCTTGTCTCCTCTCGCCTTGTCCCATCTCCTCTCGTCTCATGTTGTCTCTTCTCCTTTTCCTCCCCTCCCCTCCCTCCTCTCGTCTCCTCTCCTGTCTCCTCATGTGTCTCCTCTCCCGTCTCCTCTCATCACCTCTCCTCTGTCTCCTCTCCCTTGTCTCCTCCCCTCCCCTCTCCTTCCCTCCCCTCCCTCCCCCTCTCCTCCTCCTCCCTCCCCCTCCTCTCCTCTCCCTCCCCTCCCCTCTCCTCCCTTCCCCTCTCCTCTCCTCTCTTCTCCTCTCCTCTCCTCTCCTCTCCTCTCCTCTCCTCTCCTCTCCTCCCTTCCCCTCTCCTCTCCTCTTTTTTCCCTCTCCTCCCCTCCCTCTTCTCCCCTCCTCTCCTCTCCTCCCCTCTCCTCCCCTCCCTCTCCTCTCCTCCCCTCCCCTCTCTCCTCTCCTCCCCTCTCCTCCCTTCCCTTCTCCTCCCCTCCCCTCTCCTCTCCTCCCCTCCCTCCCTTTCCTCTCCTCCCTTCCCCCTCCTCCCCTCCCTCCCTCCCCTCTCCTCTCCTCTCTTCTCTTCTCCTCCCCTCTCCCCTCCCCTCCCCTCCCCTCCTCCTCCTCTCTCCCCTCCCTTCCCTCCTCTTTCCTTCTCTCTTGTCTCTCCTTACTGGGGAGGGGCCTGGGGTTGCGTTTAATTTGTTGCCAAATCCCATCCCCAGGTTCCCTCCTACATTCTGATTGGCTACCTAGATCACAGGTAGGATTAGCTACCTGAGACCTGGTGCTTTCCTCCTTAGCTCCTGCTGTCTCAATATCGGTGCTGGGGACTGAGCTTGGATCTTCTGCTTTCTGCTGTACTATCACTCTAGCCCTAAAATGCACTGGTGGTTGTCAGGGATTACTCCTGACTCATGCTCAGGGATCATTTCTGCTGGTGCTCTGGGGACCATGCGCAATGGCAGGAATCGAACCAGGATTGACGGCATGCCAGGAAGGTGCCAAAACCCTGCATTCTCTCTAACCCCTTACATTCAGTTTTTTTTCCCCACTGAAGTCCTGGAGATGGAGCAGAGGACCTCTCACATGCAAAGGCAAGTACACTACTGCTGAACCATAAATTTAAACTAAAATTGTTTTTTCACAGAGAAAAATGCTAAACATTAAAAAATTAAAGTAACATGGGATAATCAGACTATAAATGTTGGCATTTAAAAAAAGGTTTTTGTCACACATGTGGTAACACTCAGGGCTTAGAACTGTCTAAGGCGCTCAGGGGTCACTCTTTTTTATTTTTATTTTTTATTAAAATTTTATTATACCACGGTGAGATATACAATTAGCGTTGTTCATGTTTAGAGGTTTCAGTCATATAGTGTTCCAGCACCCTGCCCTCCACCAGTGCCCATTTACCACCACCAATGTCCCCAATTCCCTCCCCCTCCCATAGCCTGCCTAAATGACAGGTTCTTTATCTCTTTTCTCTCTCCCTCTCTCTTTTCCTTCTCTTACACATTGTGGGTTGCACTACATATACTTAGAGGACATCATGTGCATTTTTTGGCCTGTATTTAATGCTCAGTTCTAGGTTGGTTCAGCCCTTTCGACATTTATTCACACATGTTCTCAGGGGTCACTCTTGCTGGGCTTGGAAACCATATGGGGATTGTCTGGGGCCAGCCACTTGTAAGGCAAGTGCACTACCCAAATGAACTGCCACTTCAGCCCCATAGTGACATGTTTAAGGGCACAATAAGATCATACCAACCCATCACCAAGATGCCAATATTTCTCCATGGCAGCCCATTGGGCCACCTTACTTATAGCTCCCTCCCCCACAACTGTAGCCTCAGTTCGATGGTCAGAGCCTAAGGATTAGTTTTTGTTGGACAATGTCTGTACCCTTGATCTAACAGAAAAGTATTTTGTTTATTTACAAAATTTTATTCTTTTAGAATTTTGTACCATGAATCACAAAGTTATTTGTCGTTGGTCTTTGACATACATTGTTCTACCAGCATCAACTTCCATCCTGCAGTGTTCCCAGATTCTCTCTCCTACTCCACTCCCCCCCACCCCCGCCCCAGCCCGCCATCTTGACAGGCACCTTTTATATATTTTTTATTTTTTTTAAATATTTCATTATGCCACCATGATATATACAATTAAAAGATATTCATAAGATGTTCATATTTGGGTTTCGGTCATACAGTGTTCCAGTCCCCACCCCTCCACCAGTGCCCATTTCCCACAACCAATGTCCCCGATTCCCCCACCTCCCCTAGCCTGCCTCTATGGCAGGTTCTTTTCTTTCTTTCTTTCTTTCTTTCTTTCTTTCTTTCTTTCTTTCTTTCTTTCTTTCTTTCTTTCTTTCTTTCTTTCTTTCTTTCTTTCTTTCTTTCTTTCTTTCTTTCTTTCTTTCTTTCTTTTCTTTCTTTCTTTCTTTCTTTCTTTCCTTCCTTCCTTCCTTCCTTCCTTCCTTCCTTCCTTCCTTCCTTCCTTCCTTCCTTCCTTCTTCCTTCCTTCCTTCCTTTCCTTCCTTCCTTCCTTCCTTCCTTCCTTCCTTCCTTCCTTCCTTCCTTCCTTCCTTCCTTCCTTCCTTCCTTCCTTCCTTCCTTCCTTCCTTCCTTCCTTCCTTCCTTCCTTCCTTCCTTCCTTCCTTCCTTCTTCTTCCTTCTTTCTTTCTTTCTTTTTCTTTCTTTCTCTCTTCCTTCCCTCCCTCCCTCTCTCCTCCCTCCCTCCCTCCCTCCCTCCCCTCCTTTTCCTTCCTTCCTTCCTTCCTTCCTTCCTTCCTTCCTTCCTTCCTTCCTTCCTTCCTTCCTTCCTTCCTTCCTTCCTTCCTTCCTTCCTTCCCTCCTTCCTTCCTTCCTTCCTTCCTTCCTTCCTTCCTTCCTTCCTTCTCTCTCTCTTTCTTTCTCTTTTCCTTCCCTTCCACATTGTGGATTACAATACATATGTTAAAAGGTTGTTTTTGTGCAGAGCCAGGAGAAACCCTTGAGCATTGCCGGGTGTGACCAAAAGCAAAAAAAAAAAAAAAAAAAGGTTATTTTTTTTTAATATGACAGGCATCTTTTATATCTGGTTACTAAACTTTGGTCTCGTGATTTCAATGTTGACTCTGTGGTTTGAATATTTAGCTCTATCGTTCCTTGACACCTGCCCCCCACGTCTGCATCCTCTTGATTCCTGCCCTTCATCACTTCTTATCTATCTCCCTCTCTCCTGTTCCCCTTCTCTCTATTTCTTTCCTTCTCCTCCCCCTAAACTCTGGGCCAAGGGTGATCTAGGCACCCCCTCCCCATCCCCCAGCTTCAGACCATTGCATTTCCTAACAGAGAAGTGTTTTAATCATTTTCACCTGGCCACTTTTAAAATAGTCACGCTTAACACTTCCACGCTTAACTCAAACCACTGTCTCTCTCTCTTTGAAGAGGCTCGTTGTCAGCAAAGTGGGCCCCACAGGCTGCTTGCTGTGCTGGCCAAGCATCCTACAGGGAACCGGAGGTGAGACAAAGGCAGGAAAAGCATTCCGTCCTGACATCCATATCGGCAAGAATCTGCATGATCTGTGAAGGTTCTTCTGAAAACAGTAAGATGCAGAATAAATTACCACAGGGAAGGGAGCCCAGGAGATTAATGTGGGGACTCTGGTGTGTGACCTGAGGCTGCTCATTCCCTCTCTGGCATCACTCCGCTTTGCTGGGGCTTCTAGGCATCACAGCCAAGTACGTTGAACAAAAACTGTTGCAGGACTCCTAAGGGCCGCTGCATCTGCTCTGGATTGCCTCCCGCAAATCACTCCGTAGATAAGGGGGTAGTCTAAATGTGGCAGTTTATCCGACCATGTATGCTGTACTAGCTGGTATAAATATTCTCCCATGCTATCACAATCATCGTGGGACTAGCTAGATCTTACCAGCATATTAGCCTGGCCACGTAGGGACACCTAAGTAATTAGACCAGAGAGAAATGCTGTTTGCTTCCAAGCAAACAAGCATGGCTCCCTGATATACTCAAAGGCAACTAAAATATAAAACTACAATGAAGTAGAGGAGACTTGTGAAGGCTTGGAGAAATATTTAACTGGCATTGGTGTTGGTCTTTGGTACAGTGACATGCCATCTCAGAAACCCCCTTCTCTACATTACAAAGGCATTCCCGGCTCAAAACATTAGCACAGTAAAGGCCCTAGGTGAGATGCAGGGAGGGATTACCTAAGGGCATTGGACCCTCCCTGCTTTCCATAACAGTGGGAGGAAGGTCTGAGTTACAGGGATATAAACTAGCTGGTTCCCGCTCTCCCTCCCTTCTTCCTTGTGGGATTTCTCCTTGTGAGTGTTCATTCCCCTTGGAAGCTTTTACACGTGGTGGTCGCCATCTTGGCCTACACGTGGCTGGGTTCTAGCCTGGAATCCTAAGCATCGGGTTTTTCCTTTTGCTGATTTGTATGCCTGAACCTGTGATAAGTAAAGCCTTTTAAAACTGCATCGGTTCCTGAGTTTTCATCCATTCCTCGCCGGCTTCGGAGGTAGAAGGGGGAACTTCGCTTTCCGGCACTGTCAGGGACCCCGTGTGGCGCGCCCGACAAAAAAACAATAAAGGAAAGGGAAGGAGGAAAAAGGAGTTGGAGAAAGAGACTAGGAAATTGGAGGCACATCAGAGAGCAAAATTAAAAACAGAAGGGCTAGAGAGATAGTAGAAGGGTAGGGTGCTTACACACAGCTGACTCGGTTCAATCCCTGACACTCATATGGTTCCCTGAGCCCCACCAGGAGTGATACCTGGGCATTGTTGGGTGTGGCCCCCAAACTACCACCCCCCCAACACCCCCACCACCAAAAACAACAACAACAGGGATAGAAAAATGAAAAATCAGAACTAAAAATTTGCCAGGAAGATGTTATGCACTAAGATAGGAGAGAAAAAAATAAAAATAAATAATTGGACAACGAGGAAACAACAAGGTAAACAATAAATCATGGAAATATTATTCCAACTCGTATCTCCTTCCCCCACTTAGTTTTGGGGCCTCGCACAAAGGGGTCACTCAGGTGGCCTGAGGCTCATTCCTGACCATTGTCCTCCTGGAGCTGGACAGGTGGTGCTCCAGATGGCATATGGTGCTGGGGATTAAGTTTGGGGCCTTGGAGACGCAAAGCATATGCCCTTACCCCTGAATTATCTCCTGGGCCCTCTTGTATTGACTTTTAATCAAGGATCATAAAGTTTTTCTGTGTGAGGGGTAAAGCACATCTTGTTATGGCGGGGAGGGCGCTGAGTAGGGTAAACTCGCTGCTGTGTGGACAGTGTTGTGAGCAGGGTAAGCTTGCTACTACGTGGACATGCTTCACAAAGTAATTACAAGCTGTGACGATGCTCTTCTCCAGCTGAACTCATTAATCACCATTCCCGATGATGTTGAAAGTGCCACAAGAAAAGCCACACCGATGCTTTTCAGGGCAATTTCTAGCTCAATTATAGGAGATATGGGAGAGAAATCGATGGTGTATTATTTTCCCGATTCCAAGTCAACATTTCATAGAACACAGTGTGAAAATATGAAGACACTGCCCTTTTTAAAGGTCAATAGTGATTTCCATTACAATCCCTGATTTGTCACTCAACCCACAAGATTTAGTCCAGGCTGGGATGTAAACTTAAGAGTTTACATAAGGGAAGAGCAGAACAAAGCAGAAAAAAAAAAACAACCCCAAATAAATAAAGATCAGTTTCCAGGGCCTCCCCCACCCTATTCTTTCCCCTAGGACCTACAAAGACAGGCACCTGAAGACGGCCTGTAAGCTTTTCCACTTGGGTGCTCTCTCTGGTTTTTTTTAAAATTTTTTTTTAAAATCTTTTATTTTTCAAATTACAAAAATATACAATTACAAAGTTCATATTTGGGTTTTGGTCATACAGTGTTCCAGCACCCATCCCGCCGCCAGTGCCCATCTCCCACCACCGACGTCCCCGGTTCCCTCCCCCTCCCCCAGCCCTGCTCCATGGCAGGTTCTTTATTTCTTTCCGTTTCTCTCTCTTTCTCTTTTCCTTCCCTTCCAGACTATGGATTACAGAACATACATTAAAGGGTTGTCATGTGTATCTTTTTGCCTGTATTTAATGCTCAGTTCTAGGTTGGCATTAGTACCCTCGACAATTGTTAGCACACTGTTCCATTTTCTGTCTTACCTAGCCTCTGACTCCCACACGTTTGTGATAATTTCCACCTTTGACAAGACCTCCTGATCCATGTTTCACTTGACCTTGGATATTGGTATCTTAATATGTACATATATATTCTTAATGGTGCTGCATCAGGGGAAGGGACCAGGCCACACCCAGCCATGCTTGAGGGTGATACTTGTAGCTTTCTCTTCTAAGGCAGTGCTCAGGTTTTGGTCTGGTGCTCTTTACAAATATGACTTAGCTTATAATTAGCACTTGAGTTTTTTTTTCAGCCTGCGGCTTTTTTTTTTTTTTTTTTTTTTTTTGTTTTTTTTTGGGTCACACCTGGTGAGGCTCAGGGGTTACTCCTGGCTCTTTTGCTCAGGAATTACTCCTGGCGGTGCTCAGGGGACCATATGGGATGCCGGAGATCAAACCTGGGTTGGCCGTGTGCAAGGAGAACGCCCTACCCACTGGGCTATCGCTCCAGCCCCACAGCCTGCATTTTGATAGTAATCTTTCCCTACAATTGTGCTAGTTTTTCTCAATATTTATTTTATGTATTAAGACATGTAAGTTCAGTTTTCTTAACTTTTTGTAGAATCTTCCATTTTTGTGCTTCCTGTAGACTGGTGGCTTCCTAGAAATTTCGTGCCATCTTTCATCGTGGCTTATACACTCTTTGATCTAGACATTTTTTTTTTCAGAATTTTTTAGACATTTATTCACACATGTTCCCTTCTCTATCTAAACCAACCTCTGACTCCCTGCGCTTGTGGTAATTTCCACTTTCAGTAAGATTACCTAGTATATTTATGTCATACAAATAAATGCAGTCATTCTATGTCTCTCTCTTTCCTTCTGACTAATTTCACTCAACATGATTCTTTCCATATCCATCCATTTATAGCAAGATTTCATAACTTCATTTTTTTCTGACAGCTGCGTAGTATTCCATTGTGTAGATATACCACAGTTTCTTTATCCAGTCATTCTCTCTGTTTTTTAAGAGGTTCTCTAACCCTTCACAGAGGCTCTGCTCCCAGCAGCGGAGAGGTCTGGGGAAAACGCCTTTCAGAATTTCTCCCTTTGGGCATCCTGAAGAATGCTAACATGCTTGCCCTCCTGCCATTCTCCTTCAAAGTTGTCAGCCAGAGACCACTGCTTCTGGAGAATTCTGCAGGCCTATTGGCCAAGCAGGAAAAGAAGTCTTTCAACGCAAAGGATCTTGAATACTTAAGGAAGACCATCCTGTGGTTTCTGCTGACCCAGGCCTGGCTCTTCAATTCAGAGGCGGCTCAGGGGCCAGGAGTGCTGGAGGCTAGACCAGGGGCCATGCTTCGAAGCAACGCCCGCAGGGAGCCTTTGACCAAAGCTGGAGAGGGGTAGGAAGTTCATTTGTGTTTTCATTTTCTGGTGTTGAGAAGTGGACTCAGGTCTTTTTCTTCCAAGCACGCCTCCTAGCACTGAGTGGCCCCCTCCTGACTGTTGTGTTTTATTTATTTTTTCTATTCTGCTAATCAATAGCGTCAAGATTCCCCAGATGGATGGAAAATGACTAAATGATGTAGGCTGATGAATCTATGGTGATTTTCTTGATTTTGAGTGTGATTTTATTTCTATCTATATCTATATACATACATGTATATATAATCTTTTTCTCTTCTAGTTGTTGAATTGGCCAATGAAGTTCATGCATGTGACTATGCTGAGTCTCTACAGAGAGAGGCTGACATCAGTGTCTTCATTGGTGTTGAAGAGAGGGCAAACATGTGTGTTCCTGTTCCCGTTGGTTTGCTGGCTGCTCTTTCTGCCTTCACTCTGTCTGGATGGAGAATGTGTGCATTAGGGACCCAGCCTTTTTGCTTTGCTCTTGAGGATGAGTTATCTACAGGCGGAATTATCTTCTCTGCTTGATCTGCCTTCATTTTTCTTCTCTCTCCTTCCTCACCAACACCTATTTTTATTATTTTTTACTTTTTTAAATTAAATATTTTATTATACCACTGTGAGATGTACAATTACAATGTTCCTCAATTCCCTCCCCTCCCACAGCCTGCCTAAATGGCGGGTTCTTTATCTCTTTTCTCTCTCTTTTCCTTCTCTTACACATTGTGGGTTGCACTACATATACTTAGAGGCCATCATGTGCATTTTTTTGCCTGTATTTAATGCTCAGTTCTAGGTTGGTATTAACCCCTTTCGACATTTATTCACACATGTTCCCTTCTCTGTCTTATCTAACCTCCTGACTCCCACACGTTTGTGGTAATTTCCACTTTTGGTAAGACCTCCTGATCCACGTTTCGCCTGACATTGGATTTTGGTGTCATAATATATATATATATATATAGATATATATATATATATATATATATATATATATTTATGTCATGCAAATAAATGTAGTCATTCTATCTCTCTCTCTTTCCTTCTGACTAATTTCACTCAACATGATCCTTTCCATATCCATCCATTTATAGGCAAATTTCATAACTTCATTTTTCCTAACAGCTGCATAGTATTCCACTGTGTAGAAGTACCACAGTTTTTTTTTTAATTTTTTATTATACCACCGTGAAACATACAATTACAAAGGTGTTCATAATTGGTTCTTGGTAATACAGTATACCAGCACCCATCCCTCCACCAGTGCCCCATTTCCACCACCAATGTACCCCCCCCCCTCCCGCCTACCCCCCATGCTGCCTTAATAGCAGGTACCCCAGTTTCCTCTCTTTCTCTCTCTGTCTCTCTCTCTGTCTCTGCATCTCTCTCACTCTTATTTTACACATTGTGCCACAGTTTCTTTATCCAGTCATCTGTTCTCGGGCATACTGGTTGTTTCCAGGTTCTGGCTATTGTGAATAGTGCTGCTATGAAAATAAAAGTGCGGATTGTGTTTCCGCTGACCAACACCTATTTAAAAAATACTCTAAGTTACATATAATGTGAAATGTATGTTCTTAGTCACTTACATGGGTACATGCACTAGTATTAAATGCATCAAGAATATACAGCTATCACTAATATCCAGCTCGGAACTCTTTCATCTTGGAAAATGGAAGCTTAAAATTTTCTTAAAACATTTTTTTTAATTGATTGAGGTTCTGTGCTTTGCAGAGCTGTTAATGCTAATTTACCATGAACCTAATTGCAGCACTACACCCAACACCAGTGTGCCCACCTTGTGCCGTAAGGACCCCAACACCCCTTCCTTTCAAGCCCTCACCCCCGCCACCAGCTCAGTTGTGTGGGTCAGTTCTCCCCTGTGTTGCCTTTGACTCTTTGCTGCTACCTTCTTGTGTATCTTTAAGTCTCACATATGAAGGAGGTTGATCCATATCTAGGAAAATGAAAATTCTTAGATATGCTGAACAATGGGTCCTTGTTCACCCCTTTCCATCCCTGTCAACCATCATTCTACCTCCTGTCTCTATGATTTTGAATATTCTAGGAGTTTCCCTGAAGTGTAATTTTATGGTATTAGGGTTTGTTTTCCTTGTCATGTGTCCTCAAATTTCTTCCCTGTTGTAGCACATGCCATCATTCTTAAAGAGAAGCTCCCCAACTCTCAAGAAAAGACTAACAAATGAGGGGTTTACTTTCTGTAAATCTGAGGTTTAATATCATGGACTATATCTCAAGTTTTTTTTGAATTTTTGCTTGGTTGATAATAAAAGAAAAATTCGTATTCTCTATAAATTCCTCTTTTTTTTGGGGGTAGGGCTGCAGTAGCTATTCCTTTGTTTTACCTGTCACTGACTCAGAAGGCGAAAAGCCATTATTCACTAACAATGGGGTAATACTGGGATTATACTTTCCATAAAAATCTCAAAATTTGAGGGCCGGTGCGATAGTACAGTGGATAGGGCATTTGCGGCCGACCCAGGTTCTATCCCCCGCATCCCAGATGGTCCCATGAGCACCACCCGGAGTAATTCCTGAGTGCAGAGCCTGGAGTAATTCCTGAGCATTGCTGGGTGTGACCACTGCCCCCAAAAAAAAAAAAAAAGCAAAAAAAAAACCCCTCAAAATTTGATATGAAGATCTAGGAAAATGTGGAGACTGTGAAGCAGTTTGTTCCATGCTTGTGTGACTTCAATTCTTTACTGCATAACTGCTTTTAGAGCACCTACAGTATGTTAAGAGCTATGTCACAACAATGAGCAAGATGGGTAAAATCCCTACCATCCAGAACCTCAGTGGAGAAAGATAGCAACTTGAAGAGGATTTACCTAAATTGTGATTACAAATAATCCTTTACTTACAATGCTTTAAGTTTTTTTTCTTTTGGCTACATCTGGCTGTGCTTAGGGTTTACTTTTAGTTCAGTGCTCAGGGATCACTGCTGAATGTGCTCAGTGGACCATGGCACTCGGGATTAAACCTGGGTCTTCTGCATGCAAAGCAAGTGACTTTTCTACTGTATGCTCTCTCTCTCTCCCTCTCTCTCTCTCTCTCTCTCTCTCTCTCTCTCTCTCTTTCTCCCCAGTCACATTAACTTTAATTTTTTCCTCTTTTTAATGGTGCACATGATAGGTCAGAATCCCTATGACCATTTTGTTTCTTTCAGTACAATATTCAATAACTTGCTAGAGTTATTCATTATTTTATTACAAAACTAGGCTTTGTCCTAGATGCTTTGCCTAAACGTAATTAATGTAAATCTTCTGACTACATTTAAGAAAGACTAGGCTAAGTTTTGATATTTGGTAGGTCACATTCATTCAGTATATTTTTGACTTGGGATAGTTGGAATCTAATCCCATCGTAAATGAAGGAAGGCTTGTGCTTTTATGGTGGAAATAAAAAGGGGGGAGGATAAGGAGGCAGAATGTGACATTAATAGAACAGATTAGATTAAAGGAATTTTTCACTTTTGCGTCTTTCACCATGAGTATGTTTGAAAGGAGACTAAACTTATAATTAACAAACCTGATCTACAGTATTACACGTTATGGCCCCCAACTATATCTTTCTATTATAGTTGTACATTCTATTTAGCCAGTCAATGTATGTTTTATGTCTAGAGAGCTGATGGGACTTAAGATACAGGATGTGGGCGCCAGAGTGATAACCCCTGGGGTAGGGCGTTTGCCTTTCACCTGGCCTACCCAGGTTCGATCCCCCAGCATTCAATATGGTCCCCAGAGCACCACCAGGAGTAAATCCTGAGCAAAGAGCCAGAAATAACCCCTGAGCATTGCTGGGTGTGACCCAAGAAGAAAAGAAATAGAGCATGTATGAACAGAGAGTTCTTGCTATCCCAACAGCCAAGCTGAAAGAGCCAGTGTCATAAATATGACACTAAGAAACAAGCTATTGGGAAATCATGAAAACATGGAATAGGAAGAATGTTTGTGTGTCCCTAAAATGTGTGTATGGAAACCTTAATCCTAATGCAATGCTGTTAGGAGATGGAGCCTGCTGTGGGGAGTGATGTGACCGTGAGGGTGGAGTCTTCATAACAGGATCCGTGCCCAGTTAAGTAGACTCTGTGGAGCATCTTCTTCGCCCTCTGTAAGGCTGGTGAGAGTCCTCTCCAGAACATGGCATGCAGGGAACCTCTCATCTCGCATCTCACAACTGTGAGAAATATCTTGTTAACTCCCCAATCAGTCTGTGGCGCTTTTCTTACCTCAACCCTCCGTAGACTCCTTATTATCACAAACCACCTTACTGTGAATGTTGAGGAACTTCAGGCAGAGTGGACATAAGCATCTGCGGAGACATCAAATTCTGGGAAAGCATCTCTTGTGACTTATTTTTCAGTGCAGGAAGAGGGAAGTGTAAGAAACAGGAAGGGTGGCTAGTATGCCAAGGTTTTGCAAAAGCCAGAGCAGTTCCAGCATTTTTGAGGAACAGTCCTAAATTCACATTTTGCTTTGCATATTGTCTTTGAACCTTAATTTGATTATTATTCTTATTTGAAATGTGAGTAAACCAAACCTCAGATAGTGGAAATGATTTGTCTAGGTCATGTGATTTATAAGGAGCAGAGCCAAGTTAGAATGGCCATGAACATAGAATCAATTTATTGAGGTTGATTTGAAGTTTTTGAAATGTCAGGATTAAGATTACTTAAAAAAAAACAAAACAAGAAACTATCCTACAAAATACATGCTGCTGTTTTGTGCAATATTTCTACTAAATTCCAGGAAAGTACATAAATCCTATAAGAATTTGATGGTGGTTATGGATTTATCCGTTTTTTTTTCCACGGCAACCGGCACGGCCGGCTGGTGTCTGAGACGCCATGTGCACTTTTTTTTTCCGGATTATCATTTCTTTTTTATTAGTGTGTACACAGGACCAGGCACCAAGTCCGGCCCAGGTATGCTGATCCAGAGACTCACAGACCTGGGGCAGAACTGCTACCAGCTCTCCCTGTGCCCAGCCACTCACGAGGCGCCCGGGAGGGATGGCGGGTTCTAGCCCTGGCCCACCACCCCAGCAGAGCCTCGCAAGAAGCCAGATGACCCCCCACTCCATGAGGGGCTACCATTTTCCACATCCGGCTTGCGGCCGTGCAGTTCATCAATAAATATTGGAGATCAGAGGTGACTAGAAGAGTATGCCACCTGCATGGCTAGCCTAGCAAGCTACCCGTGTCGTATTTGATATGCCAAATGCCAGTAACAATTATAGACCTCATTCCCATGACCTGACGGAATGGTTTGAGGCTCTTTATGTTCCTGGAGCAAGCAGATGCCCTTGGGCTCTACTAGCATGAGACAGGACATATGGAGATGTTACTGGTGCTCGCTTGAGCAAATCAATGATGAACGGAAGACAGTGATAGACAATGATGGATTTATCCATGTCTTCTAATAGAATTTTAATTTTGTAGAAAAGCAAGTCATTTAATTCTCAGCGAACACATGCTAGAAAAAAAATTTAAGTACAAAAGGGGTGAAATTTAAACACAAGAAAAATAGCTTAATTACTATTTTTACTTGGCCTTAGAGCAAACAATGTCTTATCTAGGCTCTTGATGGATAGAGTAAAAGATATTTTCTAAAATAGCCAAAGTATCACTTAGTGAATTGGTCTTAGATGTATTTAAGAGGATAATTAGAGAAAAGGAGGGACTTACACTGACTTATGCACCATCTCCACTAATTATTTTTAACAAGGAGCGATTCGTCTTGCAGAGCGCTACCCCCCCCCCCTTGCAAGTCCCAGGCAGAAGCAATGTTATGTGTGTGTGCTGAGGCAGATCAAAGCTTGATTGAACCTTTCGTAGCAGGTTGGTGGTTTGATGTAAGTTCAAAGGAAGCTTCCAATCCCAAAGACTTTAAAATTTCTTTCTGCAAAATAAATTAAATGCAAAGAGCCAATATAACCCCACCTCTGTATCTGAGCAATACAACCAACTTGTTTCTCTCCCAAGTGTTTGGAAATGAGTATAGCTTATATTTATATGATGTTAAAAATACAATCCATGGGGCTAGTGTCATAGTGCAGTGGGTAGAGCATTTGCCTTGCACACGGGCTGACCTGAGTTTGAGCCTTGGCATCACATATAGTTCCCAGAATACTGCCAAGAGTAATTTCTGAGTGCAGAGCCAGGAGTGACCACTGAGCATCACCAGGTTTTGCCCCCAAATAAAAACAAAACTATGATTAATCTTAGGAAGAAGGAGCAGAGTCTAAGAGCTTCTGGGGAAGTGTTCCAGGCACCTTCTTGAAGACAGGGCAGGGCACTATGGACTGTTGAATGCATGAGTGAATGTTCTGTCAAAATTCTAGGCATAGAGATAGTACAGGGGTTAAGGATTGCTCCACTTGTGGCTGACTCCAGTGGCACCACGTATGGACTCTGGAGCACTAGCAAGAGTGATTCATGAGCACAGATTCAGGACTAGCTCCTGAGCACCACCAGTGTGGTCCATACACCTCCACACCACATTTTTTCTTCCACCCCCTGAAACTTTCTGCAGCACTCACACGTAAGCCTGTTATTTCTCGCCCCCACCTAACAGACAGAGAGTTGTAATTGAATAAATACATAAGTGAGTGGACAAGTGAATTAAAAAACTCTTTTATTTGCTTTTGTTAGTCTCCCAGGTCTTGGGCCTTTCTCCCTTTCCTCCCCATCTTGTGCTCCTTGTCTTGGGTTCCTCCAGCGCCCACCTCCAGGGCCTTTTCATGAGTATTCCCTCCCTCATGAGTATTCCCTCCCTCATGAAACTTACTTTCCTACCCTGTTTGCATAATCCCTAGTATTGTTTAAGTTTAAGTCATTATCATTGTTTTTAGGCAAAGCTTTCCTGATGTCCTTGTGGAATTCAAACCTCTATTTCATGCTACAGCACCACTTTATATTCCTAATGTAAGAATTAGTTATTTGAATTTTGTCCCTGCCACATAAGTGTTAAAACCCCTTTAATTTTTTTTTTTTTGTTTTTTTGTTTTTGGTCTTCTCTGGCAAAGCTCAGGGGCTCAGTGCTCTTTGCTCTACACTCAGGAATTACTTCTGGTGGTGCTTGGAGGACCATATGGGATGCCGGGGACTGAACCCGGGTTGGCTATGTGCAAGGCAAATCCCTTACCTGCTGTATTCTCGCTTTGTCCACAACCCTTGGAATTTCTAATTGATAGGGCAAAAAGGGGATGTCTCATGAGTCTGGGAGAAAGCACAAGGTTCAGGGACGTGTGCACTGCATATGCCATCCTAATTTGATGCCTGGAACCACATGCTTCTCCCCCCCCAACCCCATCACTGCCAGATGTGCCCCTAGAGGCTCATGAGCCTGCTGGGATGGCCTTTGTAGTCCCTAGCACTGCAATGACTTAACATGGAAGTGCCCAGCTCAGTTGGCTGTATGTCACAAGGCGTGGCCCCTGGGCACTGCTTGAGAGGCCCTCACTTGCTAGTGTTTTAGATTTTGTGTTGGTTATTCAATTCTTTTCAAGTATACCCAAATTTAGGGAAGAAAAGGGGAAACAGCCACTCTCAGGACACCGAGGCACAAGGGTTTGCTGTTGAGGGTGATGAGGTGGAAGAGCCTCTCTCCGGGTTGCAGATTTGATACCTATGAGTGACTTAATCCATCCAGGGATTATTTCTTGACCTCTCTTGCATGCTCTTCCCTCATTCTTCAGCCTGGTTTCACTGGTTTAGGTAACATCTCTTCTAGGAGCCCAAAACTTTCATGAGGAAGAGGAAGGAGAATCAGTAGCTTAATATTTGAAACTAGCATGACTGACATTTAGATAGTCCCTCAGTTTGCAAGTCATCTTTATATACATTTTCATTAGAATCACCTAGCAATTCTGGGAATAGGGGCAAATAGTGGCAAGTTATATAGAAAAGAAGCCGCATGACGCAGCAAATGCAGAAGGGGCAGGTCTTCTTAACACCCCACAGTTACATTGAAGGTACATTAACTGCATTTATATTTGTACCCCTTTGCCGCTGTTCACCCTCTTTCCTGGGGGTGAGGAGTTTGGGTCATAGCTGGCAGGTTGATCAGGGATTATTCCTGGCTCTGCACTAAGGGATTTCTCCTGCTCATGCCTAGGGACCATATGTATGCTGGGACCAAATAGAGGTCAGTGGTGTGCAAGATAAGTGTCTTAGCCTGTACTATCTCTCGGTCCTGTTTATCCTCTTTTGTCTGCCTGAAATCACTTCTCCATTCACGTTCTCCCAGATTCTGTGAGTCCCCTATTGGTATTTTTTTTTACACCAAGAATAGCTTTAGCATCCTTTATTGCACTTCTGCTGTGTGTCCGATACAGCAGTATTTACAAGGTGAAGCTTTATAGCAACCCTACATTGGGCAAGTTTATTTTTTCCCAGTAACATATGATCACTTGGTGCCCTACTTTATGGAAATATTACTTTCTCCCTTAAAAATTTTTTTTTTATTATACCACAATGAGACATACAACTACAAAGGTGTTCATAATTGGTTCTTGGTAACACAGTATTGTTTTTGGGCCACATCCAGTGATGCTCAGGAATTACTCCTGGCTCTGCACTCTGAATCACTTCTGGTGATGTTTGGGGGACCATATGGGATGGTTCTGGGTAGGCCAAGAGCAATGCAAGCATCCTACATTTCTCTGACGCCTCCCTTTCGGTGTTTCTCGATCACATCTTGTGACTAAGCATGCAATTCTCATCCCATTATTGCCTTGAAGCTCTCTGCTGCCTGCACAAAGAAGCATTATAAGCCAGAGGGGCATTTTCCTTTGTTTTTGTATTCCTAGTTTCTGTTCCATGCTCTGATGCCAGTAAAGCTCTCAATAAACTTCAAGCCAATGCATAAATGTTAACGCTTATGCATCGCCCACCAATTTGACTAGAGAAAGACCAACCTTTGTTGCAGCATAAAAATATTGGAGAATCAATTTCTTTTACATGGTCCCTGTAGACCATCATTTATTTATTTTTCTATAAGACCTCTGTCTTTGAAATTTTTATGTGACACACTGAAGCCATTAAAAATGACAATATGCTTCCTTGGAAATTCCCAGTGCTCAGCATTTTCAGGGTGATGTTCAGAAGTAAAATTATATTTAAGGGGCTGAATTTGATGGCCATCACTCAGATCCAGGCATGCCACAAACAGCAACATCAAGGGAGACATAATGAGGCGTTTGCTTAAAATCGTCTTTAAGACCTGTTTTTATTTCCTTTTCTTTCTAGGCTTATGGACCACGTATTTTATCCCCCAAAGGTTCAGTGTGAAGCTTGTCTTAGGTTACCCTGACAGAATTTTAAATGTCATGGCTTTGTGTGGGAGGCAGCATTCAAGGTTAATGAGAAGCCAGACCACATGGAGTATAAATCCGGTCTGTGGGCTGACAGTGACTGGTGACAGAGACGGAAGATTCCTGCGCACAAGCTCTGGATGGGGTTTGACCTTTACCTGGGAAGGAAATGGGCTGAGTCATTCTGAGGCAGGTGGAGCTCTGCTGGGGGAAACATTCAGGCGAGGCTCAACCAGAGATTAAATTGTGATGGTCAGAACCCAAACACTTGAGAACTGGAGAAGTGTGTGTGCGTATATGTCAGAGCGTGTGCATGTCAGAGCATTTATGTATAAAGGCCGTTTTCTGCTAAAGGGAGCAGATCTGGAGAGACGGATCTGTTACGGAAGGAGTATTTGTGTCCTCCATAATTCATGTGTGGAGTTCATGCCCCACCCCCAAAGTGATGGTACTTTGAGGTGGAGCCTTTGGGAGGTGTTTAGATCTAGAGGAGGTTGTGAATTGGAAACGCCAGGTGGGATGAGTGCCTTCTATGAAGAGGAAGATTCTAGAACCCTTCCCCCACTCTCCGCCTGTGCTCCTCCATGTTTTCCATGTGAGAATGCCACAAGCTTGTGCTGATCTCATCAGACACTTGAGTCTAAGGGTGCTTTCATCTCAGACTTTCTGCCTTTCAGAACATTGAGAAGTAAATGTCTGTCACTTAAGTTACCAAGTTTGTGGCACTGCAGTGTCATTTTGCTGTGGCTGAGAATAAAATCGGGGAATAGGCCCATGAGAGTGTATAGTCCCATGATGCATGGCTTCCAGTCTCTAGAAGGTCCAGAATGGTGGCCAATTTCAGCCATTTCTCAGGTTCTATTGAGAAGGAAGAGATTTTCTCTGGGTGGCAAAGTCTGGATGTTGCTGCTCCTCCTCACCCTCTTGTCCCGGAGCCTGCTGGCTTTCCATCTCTTTGGAATCTAATTGCCGTTGAAGCTGTGCCCACTTTCTGTGCATGCAGCCTAGAGGTGTGCTCAGAAGGCGCTTTGTTTTTGCTTTTACATCTACCATTGGCATTTAAAAAATTAATATGGATAGAGAGATAGTACAGTGGGAAGGGTACTTGCCTTGCATGTGGTGGACCTGGGTTCGATTCCCAGCACCAAACATGGAACGGTGCGAGGAGTGATCCCTGATTACAGAACCAGGAGGAAGCCCTGAGCATTGCCAGATGTGACCCTCTCCCCCTCACATATTAGAAATTACTGAACAAGGGACATGCATTTTTCCTTTGCAAGGTTCTTTGCAAAATTGTTGCTGGTCACTAGTAACATGACCACTGGCAAATAATACTGCATTATATCTCAGTTTTCCCTCTAGCAAGACTATCCTATGACTTGGCATGTCTTAGATTCTTTCTAGAACATGGTGAGCATATTTAATAATTGCTATTAGACTTTGATTTTCATGACTGTTTAAAAAAAGGTTGTGGTAGTGCCAGAGATCATGCCAGAGATTATGTGGAACAGTGCTCGGGATCAAACTCAGGTCCTTACACACACAGAATGTGCTCTTCTGCCGAGTCATGTCTTTGGGCACTTTCACATGATTCTTACACCTTATTTTTATCTTTATTTGAAACTTGAGAGAGGATGCATGGCATTTCTTATTAGTGACTCTAAAACCCATGTCTAAAAAAGGCAAAGAACCACTGACACATTTTAGAGGGGTCTGGTTCTACTTTCAAGGAGGTTGTAAATTTATAACCTGAAAATTGACACTGCAAAGGATGATGTGATATGAGCTTTAGGAGCTTAACAGTAAAGTTCTGGGGCTGGAGAGATAGTCAGTTGGTAGAGCTCTTGCCTTGATTGCCCTCAGATAGGGGTTGACCCCCAGCATCCCATATGCCAGGAGTGATTCCTGAGTGCAGATCCCATATGCCAGGAGTCACTTGTCTTCCCACTGTTCATTGATTTGCTCGAGCGGGCACCAGTAATGTCTCCTTTCGATGGGAATGAGGTCCATTATTATTGTTACTGTTTTTGGCATATTGAATACACTACGTGTAGCTTGCCAGCCTCTGCTGTAGCTCTGGGTTCATCCCAGGGGCCCAGTCTTTTTCTATGTCAGACCATCAACCATCCAGGACCCACGGGGCAGAGCCCTGGGTGTAGAAAGCCTGTCTCTTGTCTGCCACCTGTCAATGCAACCGGCACTGCAGCCACACCTGCAACACCTCAAGGGGCTGTATGCCAGGAGTAACCCCTGAGTATCTCCAGGTGTGGCCTCAAAACAAAAAAAAAAGAGCAACGTCCTCTGGATCAGCTGATAACAGATGAACCCCTTTCGTTTATAAAAGAAGGTACTTTGATCATCACCACATTGAGGACACATCTCCAATGACCCCCACAGAAAAGCATTTTCCCTACCCAACTTCCACAAGGACCTACCTATCAGAGAAGATGACAGATTTATGAGAAATTCAGTTTTCAAGTCAGTCACTCAGGTGCTGTGCAACATTTGGGTAAAGCCATGAGCCTGTGCCTAACTTCATCCCAGTGTAGACTCATCTTTATTGTTTGATGAACTCCAGAGGGGGATGATTATGTAAACTCTCACACTTCCTGGTCTCAGGAGGCTCATGGACAGTCAGTGATGACTCTGGTGTTGTAGAGGCAGTACCTTATTCAGTTGGGCTCCAATGACAAAGTATCAGAGACTGGTGGGGGACTTAGTAACAAGTTCTTAATAATCTGACATGAGGGGGCTGGCTTGGCCACAGCCTGAGGAGGGCTCTGGCCCAGTTTTCCAGAGGGCTGTCTTCTTGCTCTTCCTAGCTAGCTCCATGGCTTCTTATAAGGGTACCAATCCCCTCATGAAGACTCACTCTTGTGACCTGATCACGCCCTATGGACCCACCTCTTACTTTTTTTGCTTTTTTGGGTCACACCCAGCAATGCTCAGGGGTTACTCCTGGCTCTTTGCTCAGGAATTACTCCTGGTGGTACTTAGGAGACCATATGGGATGCGGGGATTGAACCTGGGTCAGCCATGTGCAAGGCAAATGCCCTACCCGCTGTGCTATCGCTCCAGCCCCTTGGACCCCACCTTTTGTATTAGGATTAAGGTTTCAGCATGTAAATTTTGGGTGAATGAATACTTTTGGCATATTTGATATGCCAAAAACCAGTAACAATTATCGACCTCATCCCATGACCTGAAGGAATGGTTTGAGGCCCTTCATGTTCCTGGAGCGAACAGATGCCCTTGGGCTACACTAGCACACGACAGGACATATGGAGATGCTACTGGTGCTCGCTTGAGCAAATCCATGAACAACGGGAAGACAGTGACCAAGTGATAGTGAACAACTCCCTATAGACCCCACATACTAATTGCATTAGGATTAAGGTTTCAGATGTAAATTTTGGGTGGGTAAAATATTCAGTCTATTGCAGAGACGGAGGCGCTGTTTTAACTTTGGCTGGCTGAGAAACAGAATTGCCCTTGAAATCTCTTGACTTAAGAGTAGAATTTTCTTTCTTCTTGTGCAGGGGGAGGGGAGGCTTGTGCCATACCTGGTGGGGAGTCAAGGTGGGGATCAAATCAAGGTCGGCCACATGCAAGGCCAGCGCCTTAGCTCTTGTGCTGTGTGCCTAGCCTCAAGAGCAACATTTTCATGGAAAACGGAGGGGTGTGTATGTGTGATGAATCTCGAAGGAAAGTGAAAGGAATGTAAAGATATTAATATGCAGATTTAGTCTGTTCTCATGGCAGCAATTGCTTTGATTCTGGCCTCATTTGTGCAGTCAGTGAAAATCCGAATTTAAATGCTCTTCACAACAAGGACTCCTCGCCTCCTCAGTTCTTTCCCGAATGCCTTTATATGTCTTTAAAAATCATCCCCATTTGGGATTTGTACCTGGTTTAACAGCGTTTCTCTCTGGGAGGGATAAATTGGCAAACCTTTTTCTGGATGCCACAATGGGAAAGTTTTGAAAAACTTCAAGTGGCATTTCAAAGGTTTTTTTTCTCAGCACAGGTGTCACCAGAGAGGAGGGGGAAAGAAAGATGACTCAGCCCGGAGAGACAGAGAGAGCTGACCCGGTGGGGGTGGGGAAAGGAATGGAGGGGTGGGAGGGGGATGGAGGGGCTCTGTCAGGTCATATCATCCCAGTGATTCCACACAGGGAGCTGGGGCAGAGGGACACTAGCAACCGGTCCAGCACCCAAACTCCATAGCCGGTGCCTGTCGTTAGCCCAGTGCGGTGAAGCCTCAGAATAATGGCAGAATTTTTTCTTTTTTTTCGTCTTTTTGGGTCACAACTGGCAATGCTCAGTGGTTACTCCTGGCTCTGCGTTCAGGAGTTACTCCTGGTGGTGCTTGGGGACCATATGGGATGCTGGGGATCAAACCCTGGTCTCCCTCGTGCAAAGCATATGCCCTCCCCATTGTACTGTCGCTCTGGTCCCTAATGACAGAAATTTGATTCAGGGAGACCACTGAGCAGAGTCCACACACAGCAGCAATGGTTTCAGCTGGGATCGGAATCAGTACCCCAGTAGGGATGCTCCCCACCCCCAGTTTCTCTGTCTCTGTCTCTGTCTCTGTGTCTGTCTGTCTCTGTCTGTCTCTCTCACTCTTTGAATCACCATGAGTCACATGTTACAAAGCTGTTCAGGATTGGGTTTCTTTCATATAATGTTCCAACACCATCTCTCTATCTGTGCATTTCCCAAGATCAACTTCTCACAACTTCCCACCACCAGTGTCCCAGTTTTCCTTCTTCACTCTCTCCTCCCCACTCCAGCCTGTCTCTGTGACAGACACTTTTCTCCATTCTTTCTTTCTCTTTCTCTCCTTTTGGGCATATGGTTTGCAATACAGGCACCGAGAGGTTTTCATGTTTGCTCCTTTACCTACTTTCAGCGCACGGTCCTTATCCAGAGCAATAATTTCCTGCTCTCTTTTTCACAATGGTCCCTTCTCTCTCCCTGCTGCCTTCTTCCCCGGCACTTGAGGCAGGCTTCCAACCATGGACCACTCCTCCTGGCCCTTGCTTCTTCTGTCCTTAAGTACTGGTCTCATATTTTGTTATTGTTTATATTCCACACATGAGTACAATCATTCTATGTCTATCCCTCTCCTTCTGTCCAGTCTCCTCTTGATAATGAAAGGGCCTGATTCTCTTTTCCTTGAAGTGCCAGGAAGAGGCTTTCTTGGTGTCAGAGCCTGTGTTGTCATTGAAACCCCTCATCTTTGCTCTGTCTAGCTTGTGTCCCTGGTGGCCACTGGGTGGCAGTGTGTCACATGGAATGTGTATTTCTGGGCCGTCCTCCTCCCCTCATCCCATCTAAGGCTCTGAGATTGTTACTAGTCACTCGGATTTGTTTAATGCACACTTCCAAATTGAACCGACAGTTTGTTTTATAGCCATGTGGGTGCAGCCCGTGTGTAATTATAGTGTGGAATTACATTCAAAAGGGTGAGAGCGTGGTTACACGTGTCCGCTTCCCAGGCCTGCTGGATTCCCAGCTAGTGCAGGGGTCTCAGTCAGGGCTGCCACGGGAGGCTGGGGTCACTTCCATCCACACAGCAGCAAAGGGAAGATGCTTCTCTCTAAGCCCCAGAACTCTAAGCAAAGGGGCAGCCTTCGCTATTGGCCTAGGTGGGATTGAGCGGATCAGGGTAAGAGACACAGTCCTTCAGAGAAAGACCAACCCCGAGGCCCTGCATATGGTCTCTCAGGCACCATCAGGAGCGATCCTTGCTAAGAGAACCAGGATTAAGCCCTGACTATTGTTGAGTGGGTTCACCCACTGTGGGACCCCTATTCCTCCAAAAAGGAAGCAAAACAAAATGAAAATATGGCCAATATTGGGTCATCTCACTTCATTGAATAATAAAGAAATGAAGCTAGAGAAGGTACAAAACTAACCCTGGCTGCAGAACTGACTTCTCCAGAGGGTGGAGGGGCTGATCCGATGAAGGAGATTTAGGCATTTTAGTGGTACCAGGGTGTGACAATTTACTTTTTGCGGAGGTGTGACGTTGGGGACCAAGGGTTAAGATAGATTGGTTGAAGTGAGAGATAGCGGGCAGGCGGCAGGACCCTGAAATTCAGACAAGTCATTAGATGTAGAAAGCACTGAGGCTGGAGTCCAGGACTGCTCAATCTCTGCCCTTTCTCCATTAAGATAAGCCCGAGCGTTTGTCCTACAATGCACACCCTTGGATAGATGAGCGTAGATTGGCCTCTGGCTGAAGCCTGTCCTCCCCCACCCTTCTTCTGTAATAACAACTTGTTCTAAGAAATTGAGCATAAAAGGGCAGTCAAGGCTCTCAGTGCAAGAGACTGTTAGTCCCTGATCCCATTTTTTCCCCCTCTTATGTCTGTCGTATTTTTTTATCCTTCCCTGGAAGCCTGCGTCAACTTCCTTTACCCAGGGCTGGTCCCTGACAGTGTGAGAAAAGCTCTCCTGGAACATGTGCGTGATACAAGCCTATGTTATCTCATTTAAAAAGACGAATAGATCAACATTCTCCCCTACATCACCTCCCTTACAGTCCACTGTCTGGGGTCTCTTCCTCACTCACCTGCTCTGCTGTCACCTGAATTGACTCCTAAGGGCTGTCCTAGAGCTGTCCAGCGCCCTGCCCCCAGCTCTCACCTCCATCTCTTAGCTCTACTTGCTGGCACCACCCACCTATCCACAGAGCCTTACAGATTTTCCTGTCAGTAGCAGTAGAGGAACTTCTAGACAGGTGGAGCTGGCCATGAAATGACCAGTGCCAAGGTGAGTAGCAACAGTGTCTAGAATGGAAAAGTCTCAAGGGTAAGTTCATAAACCCTTTAGTAGGTTGGTTCCTTTGATGGTCAGTCTTCTAACTGATGGGAAATTCTCTGCTTCATAAGTTCATTCTCTCCTACCTCAGAGTTTCAATAATTAGTAAACATGATTTTTTTGGGTGTGGTCACACCCAGCAATACTCAGGGGGTTATTCTTGGCAATGCTCACGGCACCATATGGAATGTGTGGATCAAACTTGGTGGGTGACATTCGAGGCAAGTGCCTTACCCACTGTAATATCTCTCTAGCCCAGGCTTCATTTCCTTCCAGCTGAAATGTGACCTCCTTTAGGGCTCAATTTCCTCCTGGCCCTCCCTCTACCTCACATTTCCCTTTATCTGGGGGTGGGGGCATTTAAATAACACTTGGGGGTTGATGTTGATAGCACACTTTGATCTCATGGATCTGGATAGAGACAAGGATTCTCTAATTTTGTTACCTTGAAAAAGTTACTCAATTTCCATCCTGTAAAATTTAGGGTAAGTCTAGTTGAATTTTTCAAGTCTAGTTGAATAATGCTGAATTCATTTATCTAGGGCGTAAATGAAGTTAAGAGTTTGTATAGGATAGAAATGCTTTCAGACACAAGTAAAAGTAATCTGATAAACATTGGTTTCAACTACTGGAGTTAAGTTTCCTTGCATAACAAAAAAGTCTGGTGGTAAGTGGCTGCTGGCATTTGTTCAGCTGCTCAAAGAAGCATTCAAGGATCCGACTCTTTATTTTATTTTTTTATTATTATTATTTTTTAAACATTTTATTATACCACCGTGAGATATACAATTACAACGTTGTTCACGCTTGGGGTTTCGGTCACATGGTGTTCCAGCACCCCGCCCTCCACCAGTGCCCCTCAGCCACCACCCATGTCCCCAATTCCCTCCCCCTCCCACATCCCGCCTAAATGGCAGGTTCTTTATCTCCTCTCCTCTCCCTCTCTCTCTCCTCCTTCTCCCACAAGGATCCGACTCTTTATATCTTCTCCCTTGCTAGCGTTAGCACGTTGATTTTTCACTCTCAGGTGTGTTATTGCATGGTGGCAACACAGCTGCCATAGCTCTGAGCATCTTATGTGCATTCAAAGAAAGAACAAAAAGTGAAAGTGGTGGTTATGGCCAAATGGATTCTTTTATCAGAAAAACTAAAATGTTCTTTAAAACTTCTCCAGCAGAGTTTTCTTTATGTTTTATTGACCAAGGCTAGGTCATCTGACCATTTTTTATTTGTAGGGGAACTTGGAATAATAAATCGCAGCAAAAGGGATAGGATTATTGGACCTTAGGCTCGCCACGTTGCCATTCTGAACACAATTGCCCTTTTGTTGTTAAGTATGGAAAGACTGGGACTTAAATGACAAATACTGATTTCTCACAGTGTTGCAGCCTGGGAAGTCGGTGAGAGTCATTTTGCAGATGTGCCTTGTGTTACTCTATCTTCCCTGCTTACTTGGTCATTCCAGCCTGTAATCCCTGGCCAGGGGTTCGTTATTTATGTTCCCTTGTTTTGTTTCTGTGTCCTAAGATGAGTGAGATCATCTAGTACATGTCCTCCCTTTCGCTTCACTTAACACGATGCCCTCCAGTGCTGTCCAAGTTGCAACTAACTGCAGGATTTCATCTTTTTTATGGCCACACTCCATTGTGTAAACATGTTATGTCTTCTGTATCCATCACCAGTGCTTAGACATTTGGGCTGTTTTCATATCCTTCCTCTTATACTTAGTTCTGTACTGAACATAGGTGTGAACACATCTTTTCCAAATAATTTTTGGGTTTTGCTGGTGGCTCCAAGAAGTGAAATTGTTGGTTCAGGCAGCAACTCTATTCTTTTCTGAGTAATCTCCATACTGTTTTCTACAGAGACTGAACCAGACAACATTACCCCCAATAGACCAATAGTGGAAGAGGGATTTTCACCCTCTATGTCACCAGTGCTGGTTGTTTGTAGTCTTTTTGATTTTTGCCATCTGACTCATTGTTGTATTGGTTTTCATTTTCCTGGTAGTAAGTGATGATGAATGAATGCTGTCTATATTGGCCATCTTGATGTGTGTCCTTTTCATTCAAGCATATGTCTCCTTTCCCCATTTTTTGATGGGTTATTAGCTTTTTGTTGTTGAGCTTTGTGAGTGCTTTTTATATTTTGGATATTAGCACTTTATCTGATATACTGTGTTCAAATATTTGCTCCTATTCAGTAGTGTGTGTTTATTTTTAATGATTTTTCTTAATTTTATAATTGTGAACATTTTCTATTTATTCTCTGTTAGAATCCTCATGTCTCTTGTTTTCTCTTCTATTAATATTTGTGTATGGCATTTTGGGTTCACTTGAGAATCAGTTTTGACATTACCGTGACTGTGGGGGATTGCTGAGCCTATTGGTGCTCTGAAGTCTTCAAGCAAATGGGTTGGAAAAAAGTATCATGAACACCCTGATATCTCTGATCTCACTTAGTCACACACCAGTGCTTTACCACAGTTGTTCAGTCATAAAGCGAAGCTCTACAGCTATGGCTTTTCAAATCCTTTGGGTTTCTCTTCTGATCTCATTCTTGTCTGACTCTTACTTCTTCAGAACAACCACAGTTCTGTTGTGGTTGAAGAGTATATTTTACATGTATACCTTATATATCCATACTTCCCAAAATGATATGTGGTAGTATTATTTTCAAAAGTTTGGTGCAAATGGAATCATACTTTATGCATAATGAACATTTGCTCAAAACATTTGCATTTTAGTTTTTTTGTTAGCTTTTTGGGTCACACCTGGTGATGCTTCTATCTTCTAGCTCTACACTCAGGAACCACTCCTGGAGGTATGGGCGGGACCATATCTGATGCCAGGGATTGAACCTAGGTTGGCTACTTGCAAGGCAAATGCCCTATATGCTATACTGTCACTACAGTCCCTGCAATTTGAGATTTAAGGATACTGATGCATGTCATACAAATTACTTGATCATGTTTGAGCCACTTCCGGTGGTGCTCAGGGGTGTGTGTTCAAGGGACCATGCAGTGTTAGGGTCTGAAGCTGAGGCTCCCTCAGCAGAGCATGGGCTCTTTTCCATTGGACTTCATCCTATCCCATCCCATCCCATCTCATCCCATCCCATCCCATCCCATCCCATCCCATCCCATCCCATCCCATCCCATCCCATCCCATCCCATCCCATCCCATCCCATCCCATCCCACTCCATCCCTTCCTTTCCTTTTTCTTTCCTTCCCCTCCTCCCTTCCCTCTTCCCCTTCCCCTGCCTTCCTTTATCCTTCCCTCCCCTTCCTTCCCTCCCCTTCCCTCCCTTCCTTCCCTTCCCTTCCCTTTTATCCCTTCCCTTTCATCCTTTCCTTTCCCTCCTCCCTCCCCTCCTCCCTTCCCTCCTTCATTTCCCCTTCCCCTCTCTCCCCTTCCTTCCTTTCCCTTTTCATCCCTTCCCTTTTTTCATCCTTTCCTTTCCCTCCTTCCTTCCCTCCTCCCTTCCCTCCTTCATTTCCTTCCCTTTACCCTTCCCTTCCCCTTCCATTTCCCTTTCCATCCCTCCCCTCCCTCCCTCCCTTTCCTTCCCTTCCCTTCATGTTCCTTTCCATTCCTTGTTGTTGCAAGCACTGGGGTTTGCAGAGATCTCACACTTAGTTGTGGTGCTCTCCACACAATGTTGTGTTTTGCTGGAGGTTGCACAATTTTTTATTTTTTTGTGCTTTTTTGGGTCACACCCGACAATGCTCAGGGGTTTCTCCTGGCTCTGCACTCAGGAATTACTCCTGGCGGTGCTGGTGGGACCATATGAGATGCTGGGAATCAAACCTAGGCTGGCATAGGCCGGCGCGTGCAAAAGCAAACGCCCTACCCGCTGGGCTATCGCTCCGGTCGGTTGTACAATTATTGATGCCTGGAATAGCATTGCTGGCCCCAAGAAAAATAAAATGGCCAGTGCTTCTATCTTACAATCAACATATTTACAAAATTCTGCCATGTCCAATAAGACTATGAGAATGTCTCATAGCATTGCGCTTGGCTTGTGGGGGTGGTGCTGGGTATTGAACTTGAGGCCCCAGGCAGGCTCTTCACCATTGAGTCACATTCTTGGGCCCTCACTTTCACTTTTTATTTAATAATTAATGAATTAATTAATCTATTTATTTAGCTATTTGGATCACACCGGTGATGCTCAGGGGGTTACTCCTGGCTCTGTATTCAGGAATTACTCCTGGTTGTGCTTGGCGGACCATATGGGATGCTGGGGATCAAACCCAGGTTGGTCGTGTACAAGGCAAACACTCTACCCACTGGACTATGAATCTGGCCCCTCATTTTAAACAAATGACTACCATTTTATTGTACATCTATGCTGCAGTATATTAATTTATTTTCCTACAGATAAACTTATAGTTTCATTATCTTTTTGTTTTCCATTAATGATGGTACTGCAGTGAACATTCTATAGTCTTACTGGACGTGGCAGAATTTTGTAAATATGTTGACTGTAAGATAGAAGCACTGGCCATTTTATTATCAAATTGTTCTCCCAAATGGTTAAGTAATAAAATATTTATCTTCACTGTGTGAGGGTTTTCCTGGAATGGTCAGATTTTTATTATTATTGTTCTCTTTATTCCTGGTATCGCATGGCACATATACCTGAGCCAGATTTGCATCTCCCTTTTACTTGGAGGACTGCATGTCTTTCCTAAACTTATTGGCTATTCTTTGCAGAACAAACAGTTGTCTCTTTTTATGTTCTTAGATTTCAGTGTCCCAATTATTATTTTTGAAATAGATATTCTGAAATATCTGCCAAAGTCTCATTACAATATTTTCCATACTAGCAAAGATGCTTTGATCTCAAGGAACAGCACCAACAAAACAGTAGCTTAGGCATTGAATGATCTCCTGCAAGAAGAATCAGGTCCATAGATGGCAGCAGGGTAGGCGTAGGAGTGGATTAGAACTGGCTCCCCCTGTCTTTCTCTTATCCTCTCTGCAGCATGCTTTTTTTCATAACATACCTTTTGAATGTTCCCTAAACTGTGGAGCTCCATGGAGAATGTCTTCCTACCACTGAGGTGCATGCCGAGGCAGCTACTACAGGTTCTTTGCCTGTGGTTGCTCTCTTGCTGGAGGAAAAACACTTGCCTAGCAGCCTTCTGTCATGGGCTCTGATCTCATTGGTTAGAGCTGCTGGTTGTCTACATTACCTGGGTTGTTGACAACTGGAAGGATTCTTCTATGACTGGCTCAGGCCAGCGTCGTTTCTTCCTGGAAGTTGTGCAGATAGTAGCCCCAACAAAATGAGTTGGACAAAGACGAACATAGTTGTGGTATCGGTAACCAGTAGTGCCCCCGTTTTCAATCTACCAGTTTATAGTTTTTTCTTTTGGTCACTTCCTTTGTATTCTTTGTCCTGCTTGTTCCTCCCATGGTCTGCTTCATAGCTTGTCCCTGGATTGACTTTTATTCTTCTCTGCTAAATCCATTTTCTACAAATCATGGTTTTTCTCTCTTTGAGAATCCTGATCTGTTAAAACATTCTTTAAAAAATGCAAAGGAGGTATATGTGCTTTGAACCCTGATGGTGTGAAATTGCCAATGTTCATCCTGATGTTTGATTCGCTTGTTTATTGGTGTAGAATAAATCAATATTCTATTTTCATGAATAGAAGATTTTCATGAATTGCTCACAATTTTGGAAACATTGCTCTATCATTTCTTTTTTTAAGTTATGAAATAAATTTTATTTTCTTATTATAGGTTTTTGTTGCACTGGTTACAGTGTTTTTGATTGTTTACTAACATACGACAGAGTTTTCATTACACAGGTTATAGTGTTTTTGAGTGTTTACTAAGATTATGATGAAGGATCAAGTCTTTTTCTAAGCCAAGATATAAAACATATTTTCTTAATATGTATATATATATATATATATATATATATATGTATGCATTATGTGTCACTGCGAGATACACAGTTTCAAAGCTGCTTATGATCAGGTTTCAGTCAAATAATGTTCCAACATCTATCCCTCCACCAGTGTAAATTTCCTACCACCAATGTTCCCAGTATCATTTCAACCCTACTTTCCCCAAGCTTGCCTCTCTGGCAGATACTTTCTCCCTCTCTCTTTCTCTCTCTCTCTCCTTCTCTCTCTCCGTTCTCTTTCCTTTTGGGCATTGTGGTTTGAAATACAGATACTGAGAGGCCATGACATTTGGTCCTTTACTCACTTTCAGCATGCATCTCCCACTCAGAGCTATCACTTCCAACAATTATTGTCACGTGGTCCCCTCTCTATCCCAACTGCCTTCTCCCCAAGCACTTGAGGCAGGCTTCCAACCATGGACCAATATTCCTGGCCCTTGTTTCTACTGTCCTTGGGTATTAGTCTCATATTATGTTTTTTTATATCTTACAAATAAGTGCAATCATTCGATGTCTGTCCCTCTTCTTCTGACTCATTTCATTCTGCATGATACTATCCATGTCCATCCATTTATAAGCAAACTTTAATTAATTTTTTTATTGAGTCACTGCAATAGACCATTACAAAGCTGTTCATAATTTGATTTCAGTCATACAGTGTTCCAACACCCATCTCTCCACCGGTGCACATTTCCCAACACCAATGTGTATAAGCAAATTTTATGACTCCAATTTTCCTGGTGGCTGTATAGTATTCCACTGTGTAGAGGTACCATAATTTCTTTATCCAGTCATCTGTTCTTAGGCACTTGAGTTGTTTCCATATTTTTTTCTTAATATCGAGTATTTAGTAATTTAAAGCTCTTCTGAATCCTGGTAAGTTAGTGAAAACTCTCCTCAAATGAAAAACTCTCCAGATATTTTTATTCAAGCCTTCTGAAAACTCACCTAAGTAGCTCAGTAGGGCCTTCAAGTAGCTTCTCAGGAAGCTTACTATCCTGGAGGTTAAGGAAAATACTCTTGTTTGGTGCCTTTGATACTTCCCATCCCTCTGTTTTCTCTGTGATGAATTCCTGGAATGCCTGTTGGATTCATGATAGACTTTGTGGATTAATATCCTGGTGTTCCTTTATTGGGAAAAGGGGGCTCCCAAGCTGTGCTCAGGGGGCCTGGGGAGCCCTTTTACAAAGTTCTCAGCCAACAGGCAGCAGTTCAATGCAAAGTTGAGGATATTTGTAGCTGACAGTGCTAAGACCTGTACGTGCTAGGGATTACCCTGGCTACCCCAGAGGTGCTAGGGGCCTCCAGATCACTCCGGTTGTGCTCAAGACCATGTGATGCCATGGATCAGCCCAGGGTTGCCTGCATGCAAGGCACGCACTTGAATCAATGTACTATTTCTCTCGCCCTCCTATCTCTGCCCCCTCCAACCTCTGTGAGTTTTCTGTTCTGTTAATTTTTTTTTTTTGCTTTTTGGGTCACACCTGGCGATGCTCAGGGGTTATTCTTGGCTCTTTGCTCAGGAATTACTCCTGGCTGTCCTCAGGGGACCATATGGGATGCCGGGGATCAAACCGGGTTGGCCGCTCACAAGGCAAACGCCCCTACCCGCTGTGCTATCGCTCTGGCCCCTCTGTGAAGTTTTTTCCCTTTTGAATGTCTAAACTTTTTCTTAAGTTTTAAATTTGCTTTCACATCTTAACTTATAAGAACTCTTTCTGATTAAATTAAAAAAATAACATCCTATTTTCTATATAAAACCTCTGTGAGAATAGAGTTTTGAGATTTTTGTTAGTTTCTCAGACTTTCGGTTGTCCATCAATTCTGTCTCTTCTGGTTTTGGTCTGCTAAAACATTCTTTTTCTTCTGTATGTTGACTCCTTGAGGGTCTACAGTAAAGAGGCAGGTGATGAAAATTAAAATTGAGCTACAAATTCTGCATGCCTTTGATAGGCTTCTTTGCGAAGTCTATTTATGAAGGGTAATTGGAATATCCTTTAATTTGTTAAATTTTTTGGGCCACACTCAGCAGTGTTCAGGACTTACTTCTGGTAGGGCATGGGGCCCATGTAGGAGCTGGGAATTGAACTAAAAGTCTGCAGGACAAGTGCCTCCGCCTCTGAACTCTCTGGCCCCAACACTAACTTTTCAATGGGATATTCCCGAAGCCAAAATATGGAAGAAAGCCTTTTTCTGGCACCATTTCTAACTTCCTCTTGACAAGACCAAGTAGTTGATATGTCATGTTAGTTTTCTGCAACTTTAACTTATTCACATTTCTTAAGATAATCAGACTTACTTAGGCCTCAGTTTTCTTGTCTTTAATCAGATGGAATTGGGCTAGGTGATCTCAAAGGATTCCTTCCACTCTATGGCTTTATAATATGATTCAGGACAGAGATTAGTTAAGTGATGAAACATATTAGAAGGAATCAACTATGCTAAAATATAAAAATCCTTTGAAGCTGTCAGGAGATAGACTCCTAAAAATCTAATAAAAAGTTGGACTCATTGGAGACATGACTCGATGGGAGATAATTAGAAATAAACTTGGGAGGGAAAGTCAAGGAAGGCTAATATTTAGTGGCAATACCTTAATTAATTTTGCCTATGCCCTGAGGATATTGAAGTCAGTAGGTTTTGCACTCTACCGCTTGGAACTGAATAGCACACATTAGTTGGACACTGCTAATTGAAGGAGGGCAATATAGATTCAGAGAGAGGAAGGAGTATTAGATTTTAATTTATAATAAACCATTTCAAGACCCTAGATCTTAGTCTGACAGATCTCTACACTAAGGTCAACATCTTAGAGGATTTCTAAAATTAGGTTCTTGTTTACTGCTAAGATGAAGTTGTGTTCTTCTCCCTGGAGCTATGATTTCAAAAGGTGGTCAGAAAGACATCACTTGGATAGTCCACATTTCAGCATCAAATTTATGTGCTCTGATGTGTGGGTACAAAAATTAAAAAAAATATCTTAGTTTAAATTCTCTTTGCTTATTTAGACTGTAAATTCAACACCATTTCTGCTTGTATTCCTACTTCATTATTTATCACTCACAAATGTGTTCCATTGGTGTTTATTACATGCTCACGTGAAAGAATATATTGAGACATGAACAGGCTTAAAAATTGCATCTTTTCCATCAACTGTGAATGCATATTGAAAATCTATAGGTTACTATCTCAGTTCAGTGTGCTCCAGGCAGGTCAAGGATTGGAACTGGGTTTGTTTAAAAGATATTGGTACACTCATCTCTTAGATGCAATTCCAATGCCACAGCCAATCCGCCTTCCATCCGCAGGGTGACTTGTCTTGCAGTCACCTCAATACCATATTGCTGGAGTAGAAATATCGCTGACCTGTCATCATGGTATTTACTCAGAACACAGGAGCGAGTGATGATGGGGGAGACATTTAGGGGAGATTTCCTGGATTTATGATATTGATTTTTGTTCTTTGTATGAGGAAGAAATTAACATCTGTCCTCCTTGAAATACGGTCTCTGTAATGAGCTTGGTTAACTTCATGAAATAGAGCTTGCCAAGTTAATATTTGCCAAGAACAGGGACTGGCTTGGATCTAGAGAGGGGCACATAAGTTTCCCAGAGGAGACGTTCAATTAAATAGCAGATGCAGAAGGAGTAAACTTGAGTTGTCTTTGGTTTTTGGAAAGGTGATGGATGAAAGACAAGATTTTTGTTGGGGGAAAGTTGTTTCAGAAAAAAGTTGGAAAATGGAAAGGGTTTGGAGGATATGGATGCACAAGGGTTATATTAATAGTTTTGATTTGAATAAAGGCTCTTACCTGTCTATCCAGTCAACTTTTATCAAGGGCTGAACATTGTCTTCATCATTAAGGGTTTAAGGAATTGCCTTTAAGGGGCTCAGGGACCGGAAGAGGAAAACACCTAACCTGGCCTCTTACCAGTTGAGCAAAGAGACTTGAACTCTTCAGGAAATTTAGCACATCTGCTGGGCAAAATAAAATGGGAAACTTAACTTTTGCTAAAGCCTGATGTCTACGCATCATCCGTGCCTTGCACAGTATCTGGCCCAGACCTTGAAAGCAATCCTCCTTAAAAAAAATACCTTTCATCATTTTCTTGTTCTAAGACATCTATAGAGACTTTCTCTGTTGCCAGTTGAACTCAAGATCAAAAGCCTATGCCTGAGTTTTAAGGCTTATAAATAATGTAGCTCACAATGTAGCTTATCTTCCTTCCAGCCACAGGGGGATCGTTTCTGGGGACACTTTTCTCCTCTAAGATTGCTCTCAGTATCTTGCACCCTCTGATCAAATCTGTAGCTTAGAAAATGTTGGCAGCTCGCTGCTGCTCAAAGGAGCACCTCTACCTCCCAACACTGGGGGTTGCTTTGCTTGGGCCCTACCCACCCTGCCACAACCCAGAAACTAAAGCCTGGTAAGGCAGAGCACACCAGTCCCAGCAGCCTCCCCTTCTTTGGGGTGCTGAGCCTGGGTTGAAATATAAGTAAAAAATATTTTGTATGCACCCTGCACAGTCCTTGAGACACATCTGCCCTCTTTCCTGGTTCCATACTTGTTTTACTTCTTCGACATTTTTCAATATTCAACACAGCAAACTTTCTATGAATCTAACAACTATTTTATGGAGATGCCACCAGGGATGTATTGGTGCAAGACAGGCCGTGTTGGATGTTCATGGGAGCTAGAGCCCAGGGACAGAGACCTTGGTCAAACCAATGTTTCATGATGGGTCATGTAGAGGGTCTGCAAGCAGGGGAGTAGTGGGGTTGGATTTGGGGGTGTCGCTGGGAACCTGTGCCTGGGAACTTCAGTTGAGCTCAGTAGCAGTGACCTACACCTGGGCTGGGGTTGAGGAAGGAGGCCAGAGAGAATTTTGATTTGAGGTCTGAAATGTGAGTAGATGTTAGTCTGTCAGAGATGGAGGGAGGGAATATTTCTCCACAGGAGTGATAGTACCAGGGTCCTGCCAGAAAGAAACAGTATGTTGAGAAATTGACAGTAGCCAGTGTCATGGAAGGCAAGTCCCATTCTGCCCATGGACTGTTCCAGACGTTCTCAGCATTATGGTCATATAACTTCTTGGTGATTTATTAGTAAAGAGATCGGGACTTCAAAAAACATTGATTTAGAACACACCAGACCATGCAGTAAGCAATAAGAATATAAAACTTGCTCTGACTTCTTAGTTTTGTTCTCCCCTTTTTTCTGTTTTTCCTTTTTCCTTTCCTTTTTATCCTCCTATCCCCTTCATTGTCTCTAGAAGGACCTTGGATGACACTTACTTGGTGTGGTGCTGGGAATTCCAAAGGCAAAGCCACTGAGATTGTCTCGGGCATGGCATGGGGCTGGGGTGAGCGGTGTCAGGATGGAACTCACATTTGCCAGGAAGGATCTGGTGCTGAGCTGTCCCTGGGTATGTTCAGCCCACTTTCAAGTATTGGTCACTATTTCCTCCCCCACCCCCGACCCGGGTACCCCATCAGAGCCCGTGGTAATCATTGAAGAGATTACATCCTTGAAGGACAGTCTTTTCAGTTTGTAAGAGTATCAATAGACTCTAGAATAGGACTTGGCATGTAGAATGTGGTCAATCCATAGTGTGTTGAATAAATACTTGAACCCAAGGAGACATTGTGACCTTGAGCTCAGATCTGGTGACTGGCTTACTTATTGCTTTGCATTATTCTTTACTTGCCACACACATTCGGGTCTCTCCCTCTAAGCTGGGAGCTCTCAGAGGGCAGGGATGGTTAGTAAGAAACCACCTGTGCAACTTTAGTCTAAGAGTTTATAAGAATGAAGAGACAGGGCCGGAGCGATAGTCCAGTGGGTAGGGCATTTGCCTCGCACGTAGCTGACCTGGGTTCAATCCTCTGCATCCTGTATGGTCCCCCGATCACTGCCAGGCATAACTCCTGAGTGCAGAGCCAGGAGTAACCCCTGAGCATCGCTGGATGTGACCCAAAAAGCAAAACAAAAAAATTAAGAATGAAGAGACATGATTTGAACTCAAGGCCAGTGGGACAAAATTTACAAAACAGAATCATTATGATGAAACCAAGTTTTCTACAACTTCCAGGAGAAAACGCTTTAAAAGATAACGATGGGACCAGAGAGAGAGCACAGAGATTGAGGCACTTGCCTTGCATATGACTGTGGTCCCCATTATGGTTTCACCGATTGAAGATGGTCCCACCAGCACTTCCTGGCCTGGCCCCTGAGCACAGAGCCAGATGTGCATACCAGGGTGACACCCCCTTCCCCCGCTCTGAGGATGATGATGCTTAAAACTTAACTCAGTTTTCTACAGTGCCTTTTCTGTAAATTTCTTCCTTTTTTTCCATAGCACGTTCCATGTTCACTGATAATCACTAAGGCAGGTACCGGGGCCCTGGAGAGCGCCATCGTTAGGTCAAGCACCTTCTTTGTAAGCTTGGGACTGGGGAATTCGCATCCCAGCGAATTTGAGGTTGAGAATTCGGGGTTGAGAATTCGGGGTTGAGAATTTGGGGTTCTCAGGACCGCACCAATCCAGTGTGCATGAGCGTGGAAATGGAGGGGTGTGACCTGAGCCAGCACTTCTGCCAAGCGTGAGCAGTTACACCAACAACTTAAGGGAAAGGGGAACACTCTTGTACAAAACCTTACAATGACAGTCGTAGAAATGCTATTCCATCAGCCCGCCAAGCACGCAGATCTTTTCTTTTTCTTCTTCTTGGTATTGGAGAAGCAGAGCAGACAGTGGCAATCTCTCGTCTTTCCCATCCCCGCTTCCTGGGTCACCGGCTGAACTCTCACATACGGGAGAGTCAGGAGAAGTCAGTGGCGTTATTATTACCCAGCTCCATGGCTTATTACTTCCGTTAAAGACAGACGGGGCTGAGATGCAACCCTTCACCCCGGGATCGGAGACGGCTGGTGTGGGTTTCACTGGGAGCACCAGGGGTCATTATTTAAGACGCACCAGGAGCGCAGGCGGGAAGTAGGGAGGGAAAACTCGTTAGGCTCGGAATGCGATGCTGGTCAGGGTTGGACAGGTCCGTAATCAGCCGGCAGTGACCTTGCTCAGAGGCCACTGGCTGTGCCCTGGCCAGCTGGGCGAACTCCTGGAGTTTCAGGCACCCGCTTCGTGGAAGGCGCCCAGGGCGCGGTTCACAGGGATGAAATGAGCCCGGAGCCGACGCTGCCAATTACGGCACCTGTCAGTGTTCAACAACAGATAAAATGAATTCAGAAACCCAAACAGACTGCAGAAAACCGAACACAATTATCTAAGAAATTAAGTTATACCGTTGCCGTGACCTTTAATCAATCATCCAACCGTTAATGTTAATTTTGTGATCTAAAAATCATAGTTCTATTTGCATTTTAATGGCTGCTAAATGAGTGTCATCAGGAAGAAATAATGGCAGGGTGGCCTTTTGCTACAAATTCTTCCTGCCTAATGGTGAGGCAGGGAGCGAGGAAATGGTACTGGGAAAAGGTTTTGTTTCGCCTTCCAGCAGATGTATGGAGCTGCCCTTCTCAAATGAAAAAACAAGCAATTCCCCACAAATACCACCACCTGTTGTTATAAATAAATCCAAGCTGTAAAATGGAACGCAAGCTTAATGGCAAAATCATTACGAGCCTGGTACCCCCTCCTGGCAGCCCTTCATTATAACCTCTTAACAACTTGTTTCTCAGTCATGTACCTTTTTAAGCTTTCGACCGGCCATCAGGCCCTGTCCCTGACCAGAGAGATGGCCTGTGGATTTGTGGCTAAAAATAAAAAAGTTACCAACCTCGGGGAGAAGGGATCACATGTCCGCGAGCACGGTGTAAGCGGTTAGGGACTGGCCACGTGCCACCTCTAGTTAGGGTTCCTTTAAATCCGGATCCAGACATCCAGTGGCGTATTTCACAGCTAATGAGCCTAACCTTCAAGCAGAAGCAGAAATTCCTAATTAAATCAGGGCACCGTGAGGTTATTGGCAGGCTGTTTATAATTCGGTGGAATCTTTGCTTCTCTGAGTAGCTATAGGGAAATTATAAAGCATTAGAATCGGAATGTCAGCTTCTTTAATTTTCTTCTTATCTAGCTCCAAACTCCTTTAGCTTACAGTCTGTATCACTCCATCTATAAATATTGATGCTTTAGCCGGCCCAGGATATTATACTTACTAAGACATTGTGTTCCTTACCTGAAATTCAGCTTCTTCCCTTCAATCTCCTGGGAGAAGTTCTATATGAATTATTTCATCTGATGAAAGAGGTCTTGAACTTATCAATTTTGGGAGTGGTGGTGGTGGGGGTGGATTTTAAAGGGCTTCAGAGATTTTCCGGGTACAGGAAATTCAAATGGGGAAGGAGCAGAAATTATTAGAGATGAATGCTAACTTTTTTTCTTTGCAGGAAGGTGGGGCGGGTGTGTGTTTCTGCAAAGATTGCAAAACTCCATTTCATAAAAGATTTATTAGCAGTGACAGAGGGAGATTGCTGGGTGGAACCCTGATAAATGCCTCGCCTTTTTTCCGCTGCTTTAAAATTATGGGTTCTGTCCATAAAGTACTGATTAATTCATATTCAGTCAATGACATACCCTCTTTTTATCCCCCAAGCCAAGATTGTAAGCATTTTACTTCAACAAATAAAGAACTCTGGGAGGGATGCATACTGATTCATTTAGCTTTGGAACTCGCACTGCAATTTATGCAGCTAATCACAGCAAAGCAGGAAAGAATCTTTTCTTTGACTGTGACAAGGCCTACCTACCTTTCAGCATTTCTCCCCTAAGGTATTATTAATCTCTAAACTTCACAAAATTGAAAACTTATCTAAGCCCCTTTAAAACTCGATGGCGTCATATGTAGCAACTCCCAAGGAGAGAAGTTTCTTGGCTTTTCTAAAAGACTGATGGAGCAATTGGAATTTTCTCTGGTTTAAAGAATACCGATAAAGTGGCTGGTAGTCTGTTCTAAATTTCCGGAGGAAATTGGTTGGCTTTTGTATTTGTTTCTAAATCCTGGATAGCTAAAGGCTAGAGAAATGGCTTAAGGACCTGGGGGAAAGAGAATAGATGTGGAGCTGCAGAGCTGGAGCCAAGAGGCTCTTAAACTCAGGAGTGTGCTCGGAGAAACCGCAAGACACCGCAGAGAAGTGTCTGGATGTTCCTGTTGAAGTACTGGGAGCACAGGTTTCCTTCATTAGTTTCTCAGAGTCAACCAGTGCCTTCCAATTTTAATACATTTTTATATTATAAGAGCAATAGATCTCCTTTAAAACTCTGGGAAATGAAGACAGTTACTAGTCAGAGATTCACTGATAGGCTCCCTGCCAGGCCCTGTTAGTGGTTTAATAAGGAGTTTCCCCCCCAAAAAGCTGCCTCTGTCCTGGTTGGGGCTGGTGTTGTGTAATTGGCTAGTTCCTGAGTGGCTTCTTACCTTTTGTATATAAAATTAGCGTAGAAAATGCCCACAGTTAATGCGACTGAAGAGTCTTTTACAGTTTTAAGCAGGTCTTCATCGTTGCAGCCCGTGTCCAGTAGTCTCTGTCTCCAGGGTAGACTGACCAGTTCCTGGGTCCCTCTGTCTGCAGTGTATGACTTCGGGTCTGGGGTTCTCCGCTGTAACCCTTGAGCCCATGGCCCCTGTAGGCTCTTGCTGCCCTTGGTCCCCTTCACGTTTCTTTGTTCTCAGGCTGCATGTGTGTGTGGGTTTGCTGATTCTCCTGTCTGCCCAGGGCATAGGTGCAGGATCAAAGAGAGAGTTACCTGCTCTGTGTGCTCCCTTTTAAATGTTCTTATCCCCACCCCTTAGCCATTTCCACCGTCCATCTGACTGGCTAGACCTCAAGAAGGTCAGATTTTAAATGCCCAGTCTTTACTAGATTACTTGCTATTCCTCCCTCCTCTCTTCTCCTCCTCCTTAACAGGGACATGGCTGTCCCCTGCATAAGAGCAGCTGTCAGATTTGTCTCATTCACTGGTCCAGCACTTGGCACCAAGTAGCTGTCCATTATGTTTTTGTCAAGGGACAAATATATTCATTGTAAAGAAATGTAAGCAATAGTGTCTGTCCAAACTTGACTTTGGATTATTTTCATAATATACTGTCAAGTATTGGCCTGAGAGGCTGGCTAGGTCTCTGGGTTATTTATTTTTGTTAAAAAATTATTGGGGAGGGTGGGTTTCAGTGAGCTAGTACAGAGGGTTCAGGTGCTGGCTTTGTGTGTGGTGTGACCTGGTTTGATCCCTGCTACTGCATATGGTGCCTTGGGTGTCACCATGAGTCACTCCTGAGCACAGAGTCAGGAATAGGCCCTGAGCACTGCTAAGTGTTCCCTAGCTCCTCCCCCTCCCCCATGACAAAAAGCATCTCTCTCATCATTATGGGGTTGGAGAAAATGCCTGCTGTGGTGAGCGTCAAACTCATCACATGTGATGAGTGGTGAGTTTGACCCTCATGAAGGCACATGCTGGATCACTTGAGTGCAGTGTTTAAGATGCCCAGGGACTCTACCAGCTTTTTTTGCTAACTGGGCCCATTAATATAAGGATCAGAGGATGCAGCACTATTGGGCCTCATAGTGACAGGAACTTTTTTTTTTTGATATTTATTTATTTATTTATTTATTTATTTATTTATTTATTTATTTATTTATTTATTTATTTTTATCATACCACCGTGAGACATACAATTACAAAGGTGTTCATAATTGGTTCTTGGTAATACAGTATACCAGCACCCATCCCTCCACCAGTGCCCCATTTCCACCACCAATGTACCCCACCCCCTCCTGCCCACCCCCAGGCTGCCTCAACAGCAGGTAGCCCTGTTTCCTCTCTTTCTCTCTCTGTCTCTCTCTCTCTGTCTCTGCATCTCTCTCCCCTCTTATTTTACACATTGTGGCTAGCCCTGTAGATATTTAGAGTTTATCACTTAAGCCTCTTTGTGTATATTCAATGGTGAGTTTTAATCTGCCATTACCATTTCCCACATTTAGTAAAACACTGGTATCTATTTATATCCTATTAATGAATGCAGTCATTCTATATCTGTCCTTTTCCTTCTAATTTCACTCAGCATGATAGTCTCCATGTCCATCCATTTGCAGGTAAATTTCATAATTTCATCTTTTCTGACAGCTGCATAATATTCCATAGTGTAGATGAACCACAGTTTCTTTAGCCAGTCCTCTGTTCTCGGGCTTTTAGGTTGTTTCCAGATTCTAGCTATAGTGAATAGCGCAGAGATGAATAAAGAAGTACAGATAGTGTTTCTGCTATGTGTTTTTCGGTCTCTCGGGTATATTCCCAGGAGTGCTATTGCTGGATCAAATGGGAGCTCAATATCTAGTTTTCGGAGGAATGCCCATATTGTTTTCCAAAAGGGCTAGACCAGCCCGGCACTCCCACCAACAGTGGATGAGAGTCCCTTTTTCCCCACATCCACGCCAGCACCGGTTGTTCTTGCTGTTTTGGATGTGTGCCAGTCTCTGTGGTGTGAGATGGTACCTTATTGTTGTTTTGATTTGCATCTCCCTGATAATTAAAGATGAAGAGCACTTTTCATATGCCTTTTGGCCATTCGAATTTCTTCTTTTTGGAAGCTTCTGTTCATTTCTTCTCCCCATTTTTTGATGGGGTTGGCTGTTTTTTCTTTTGGAATGCTACCAGTGCCTGACATATCCTGGATATTAACCCCTTGTCAGATGGGTATTGGGTGAATATCCTTTCCCCACTCTGTGGATTGTCTTTGTATCTTGGAGTGACAGGAACTTCTAAAGCCGCACCCCATGATATTTGAGGATCTAATATGACCAGGTACAACCTGGTCATGATTGGGGCCATGTAGTGTGAGGAATCCGATTCTGTCCTATCTTTTGGCCCCTGACTTGAATTATTTGAGTTGTTTTATTTTTGAGGTCTAGTAAAAAAATGGTGTCTACCAGCCAGAAGTTATTCCTGAGTGCTGAGAAAGGAGTAACCCCTGAGCAATACCTGATGTGGCTCAACCCCCTCATTCCCCAAATGGGTGGCTATCAAGTTACAATGGTTAGGGTGCTCTCACCTTCCACAACAATATGGATGGAACTGGAGGGAATGATGTTAAGTGAAATAAATAAGAAGGAGAAAGACAAATCTCAGATGTTCTCAGTCAAGATTGGAATATAAAGAAATAAAGTGAGTTCCAGTGAAAATGAACCATAGACTCTGCCTACAGAACGGAGGTCACCAAGAGTGGGGGTGGACCGTTGTTGCAGTACACTGCTGTCCAAAGCCTCTGCACCTTGCCTGGAGTTACCTCCTGCAGGCCACTTTGTAAATAAGGGTTAGAAAAGAGTTTGGATCTGTGACTTTATGTGGCAGTATATCTAACCATGTATTTAATGTTAGCTGGTATAAATATTTTCTCTCATGCTACCACAATCATGGTGGGATTAGACAGATCTTACCAGTATATTTACCCGTCCATGTTGGATCTCTAAGTATAATCTAGTTATAATTAGACCAGAGAGAAATGCTGTTTGCATTTGCATGCATCCAAAGCAAGTACGCATGGCTCTCTAATAAGTCTAAAAGCTAATAAACAAAATAACTATGAAATAAAGATGAGAATCTTGTAAAGACTTGGAGAAATATATACCTGACTGTAGACTATCCATTGGTACAGATACATGCCCTTCCCGCCATCTGCATAGGGCCTGGTGGAAAACCAAGGGTCTGCATCCTTTGCTGGGGCAATATTAACATTTCAATGGGAATAGGTGAGGTCATGGGAGAAGTTACCTGAGGGGATTTGCCCTAACTGCTTTCCATTGTTGTGGGCCGGTCAGGGCTGAACAGTTATAAAACCTGCAGCCTTTTCGCCTTTTCTCCTTTTCTTCCTCCTCACTCTCTGCCTCTGCTCTCCTCCTCTCCATTTCTTCCCTGTTGGGCCTTAGCAGATGGTAGGAGCCATCTTGGCCAAGGATTCTAAACCTACACATGGCGGGGGCCCAGCTAGGAACCTAAAGTCTGGGGTTTTCCTCTTACTGGGTTGTATACCAGAACAAGTGTGAGTAAAGCCTTTTGAAACTTTGCTGGATTCTTGTGTCTTTCTCTGTCCACCAGCCACCAATCCTCTGGGGCAGAAGGGGATCCCTACAATCTGCTCCCGGATTATGTCGGGGAACCCAGAGTTCTCTGGTAGACGGTGGTTTGAATAGTTCCTTAGTATGATGCAAGAATATTGGAATTTAATGGTGGGTTAGGTATGGTCATGTACCCCTAAAGCTTACAGAGATTTACACTCTTGTAAATTATTGTTGTCACAGCAAAAACAACAGCTCCCAAAGTTGGCACTCTTGGTATTTATTCAATCCATAAATATGTACGGTGGATACCCCCAACTAACAAAAATTAGTCAGGGTTAGAGTTGCGGCTTATTTGTAGACCACATGACTCACCACCTTTGCATGTATGAGGTCTGGGGTTCAATCCCCAAAGTGCCTCTACTCATCCCTGCCCCCCATCACAGAAAACTTCTAGAATGTTTCCATGTCTCAATTATTAAATCCTACCTGATTTATCTGGGACAGCCATATACTTCCCATCTTATAATTTGACTTAGAAAGCTAAGCCATGCATAACTCCTGATCTTGTACTAGCAGTTGGTAGAGAGGAATTCAGATGTCCTGTATGTCACTCTCACATTCTGCCGGGAGTACGGGGATGCTGGTGGAGGGATACAGTTGGTGGATATTTAGAAGGTCCACCATGCGGAGCTAAGCACACGGAAAGGACTTTCAGGAGTCCTGAACCCTTTAATCTAGAGTTGCAGGAGGGTGTGAGACCAGGGGTGGCTGAGGCTCATGCAACTTTGAAGAAGCTGGAGGGTGCTGGGTGGGTCAGCAGCAAGGACTGAGGAAGGCAGAGGCACAGATTGCTGGTGACTTGAGAAGCAAGAGAGGGATTCGACTCTGAACTAGTCAGAGGAATCCTGGCTGGCTCTGTAAAACACCGTGCTAACAGAGAAGGGAGCGTGTGTGTCTTTTGGGGGGAACAAAATCCAAAATCTGTACTAGTGCCTGGAGTAGCACTGATAGGGAATTGTTCACTCAGGTGCAGGGTTGGAAGGTGTGGTCTGTGAAGGTCAAACTAGCCCCACTTAATCTAGGAGAGGAGTCCATGTTTTTCTTTTGGTCAAAGTGAATGAATACATTGAATATTTCAAGTTATTATTTTTCTTGCACTACCGAGGATTGAACCTAGGGTTTCACACACACAGGACACACTGCACAATGGGGCCACATTCCTGCCTCTCTATTGCTGTTTGAGAATTTTTTTTTTGGCTTTTTGGGTCACACTTGGTATGATCAGGGATTACTCCTGGCTCTGCACTCAGGAATCACTCCTGGTGGTACTCAGGGTACTATATGAAATGCCAGGGATCAAACCCAGGTCAGCCGTGTGTAAGACAAATGCCCTACCCACTGTACTATCACTCCAGTCCCTCTCTTGCTCTTTTAATAGTAACTCATACTGCGCCTCTGGCAGGACTGCCTGGTCAAATATTTTGAATTTTCTGGAGTGACATCTCTAAACTCTGCAAAACTGATATCCCAGTTGTAGCACACCAGATTGGATGGAATGTAACGTAGAAGCCAACCAATCTCCACTAATAAAAACATTAATGCAGAGGCTTTAGCTGCAACACCTGCTTAGTAACCCTTAGACAAGGACTTTATGTCCTCATGGTGAAATATAACAATTTTCACAAATTTTCTTCTATGGAAATATTTTTTTTATCATTCCTTTAGCCATTTAGTAGTAACAAGAAATATAAAATAAATTATTGTAGTCCTTCTACAGGGACAAGCTTGAGTCCTGGTTGGGAAAATGAGACAATGGTAAGGTGACAGTGGTGGTGGGGTTGGTGTTGGAATATTGAATGTCTGTAGCAAATTATGAACAATTACGTAAACCATGGTGTTTAAATAAAGTGGGCCAAAAAAAGTAGTAACTCATGCTAATATAGTAATTATGCATCCAGTATGTATCAAGACAGTGTATGATGCTTGACTTGCATTGAATTCTCATATCAATTCTAAGTGGTAAGCATGGTTTTCAGCTTTTTCATTAAACAGAAAAAATTAAATGAAGGCTAGGAAGGGATCAGTAATTTGTATGAGGTTGCTGTGTAGCAGGGCAGCATATATGGGGAACAGTTGGATGAGTCATTGAAGTTCTGAAATTTTGCTGTTGTGTTTCAGACGTTGCCATAAGCCTCTCTTAATGGCCACATACCCAGGAAAGCCCCTAAATGCCCCTAACCCTTCATCAGTCAACTAAAAGGAGTTTAGTACAGCAGAGGTTTTGGTGGTTCACTGTCTTCTGCTGAACTAGAATAGGTATCCATATTTGTAATATTACCTGTGTTTAGAAGCATTTTTCATAACTCTTGGCTCTCCTGGTCAGTTAGGGTTCAGTAGACCTAAGCAGTAAGTGAAGAGGTGCCCTGAGAATTAAGAGACATTGGTGTGTGTGTAGCGTCAACAACGGTTACTCTGGGGAGGGGCTGGCAGTCTCTCCTGCCATTTGCCCAATTTCCCCTCTGTATTTTGAACTTTGTTCTTTGTAGATATGCAAGTCCAGTTAAAATTCACTTATGTTTCTTACTATTGTTTGCATTGGGGCCACTGGCAGAGTGGTGAATGATGTCAAAGCAGTTTTATGGAGGAACTCAACGTAACTGGATTGGGTTCAGATCCTGATTCTATCAGTTACTAATGGTGTCATCTCATTTGTATAAGCCACCAAGCCTCTTTAAGTCTCTTAATTTATAAAATTAAGAGTGAGATCAGGAAAACTTATTTTTATTACCTCCTATTTGCCTCCTATTCACTTAAATCTTTTTACTAGAGAAAGATGTGAATTAATATCACAAAAGATAATCTATGGGACAATGTAGTTGTTGAATCTTGAGGGGATTAAAATTGTCAGAGCAAGTTATTAATGGTTTCCAAGATAGAATCCACCCTAAATGCTGTGCTCTTCTCTTGCCCGCTGAAGAACAGACGTGGGTTTTTCTGTCTTATTTGTTGTAATGGGTTTGTTTACCGAAGCTCTTCTTTTAGAACTGTCTAGAACTTTTCCAATTTAAGTGATTCTGAAATGACATTTCCAAAACTCGCCGAGGACTTTGCTGTGCTCTCCCTAGCCTCACCTCTCATCTCCAAGAAAGCACACCCGGCTTCATTGCATTTACCAAGATAGACTCAGGTAAATCCCACTGAAGATAAACAGCCCATACAATTAACCATGGGTAAGCAGGCTGCCTCTAAATGCACTCTTTAAAGGGCATGCTCTTTAAGGGGGAGAAACCAAACAGGCAATGGATTTGGAGATAATTTGTGCGTTGCAGGTGTGACCTGATAAGGCACTAAAAGCTCAGTTTTATGATTATAGAAATGCAGTGTGCTTGCCATCAATGTATTTTACCTCAGCAATGTCATTTATTCATCTAAGGGGGTCAGGTGAGGAGGAATAGATACAGAAATGAGCTATTTTGTTAACTGTAGTTAACATTAACATATGGTAAAAGTTGTTAGCTATTTGTTACATGCATGATCTCTCTTTTCCATAAAACTCTTCCTAGTCTAGTGAGAGTTTCTATGATTTTAATTTTACACATGAGGATATTAGTAGGGTTTTTCTTATTGTTCTTCATTTATATTGCTAGATGCTAGAGTAGGTGGTTCTCTCAAACACTAGTGATATATATGTATATATATGTATACATACATATATATCACTGTATCACTTGTCTTCATGTTGTTTATAGATTTGCTTGAGTGGGCATCAGTAACATCTCATATGTCCTGTTGCATGCCAGTATAGCCCAAGGACATCTGCTCACACCAGGAACATGAAGAGCCTCAAGCCATTCATTCATGGAACTCATCATGGGAACGAGATTTATAATTGTTACTGGTTTTTGGCATATCAAATATGACAAGGGTGGCTTGCCAGGCTCTGCTGTGTGGGTAGTGTGCTTTTGGTACTAGGCTCTCAGTTTGTGCATTTACTGATGAACTGGGGAAAGATAGTTTTATCTCTTGTGTGGAGCTCTGATGAGCTGTGGAGTTCAGATGTTGAAAATGGCACTGTAGGGGTTCCTTTGGCTTCTTGAGAGGCTCTATTGGGATGGCGGACCAGGGCTAGAACTTGCCTTCCCTCCCAGACGATTCATGATTAGCTGAGCATAGGGAGAGTCAGTAACAGCTCTGCTCTGTGTATCTGTGTCTCTGGTTCATTCAAGCACACTTGGGCTTGAAATAGACTTTACTGTAGGGTGGGATATATATATATATATATATATGTGTGTGTGTGTGTATGTATGTATGTATGTGTATGTATATATATGTATGTATGTATGTGTATGTATATATGTGTGTGTATGTATGTGTATGTATATATATGTGTGTGTGTAAATAAATTTTATTATATCACCATGAGATAGACAATTACTAAGCTGTTCATGATTGGATTTCAGTCATACAGTGTTCCGGCATCCATCTTTCCACCAGTGCACATTCCTACCACCATTGTTCCCAGTTTCTCTCTCCCTTTCCCAGCCTGCCTCTATGGCAGACACTTTTCCCTCTCTCTCTTTTTTTTTGTGAATTGTGGTTTGCAGTATATTCACTGAGAGGTAATCATGTATATACCTTTACCTACTTTCAAAACTCAGTTCTAATTTAGCATTACCATTTCCAACTATTGTTGGCAAACTGGTCTCTTTCTTACTTAACCTCTGTCTCCCACACACACTTGTGGTAGATTCCAACCAAACACCAGGAATAGTAAACAAAGTCAGTAGATCTTTTTTGGTTGTCTCTAAGGGGCGAGGTTGGTGGGGAGAAACTTTACTGGCATCTAGTGTGTAAAAATCAAGGATGCTGCTAAGCATTCTACAATTCACAGGATAGCCCCTTCCAACAAAGAGTTCTATGAGGTCAATAGTGTCAGAATGTCAGTAGTGTCATGTGTGTGCAAACTTGAGTTGGAGGGATGGCAAGAGTATTTTATCCTCCAAGTTTTAGAAGATGGCTGTATAGTAGGACTGTCACTGATCAGAAATTTCTTCAGGATAATTTAGCTTTACACATACCTGTTTCAGCTGGCATAATTTTTCTGAGTTTTTTTCCCTAAGCCTTGCTCATTTAGGGTCCATGGATCCTTGGTCAACCAGGCTGGTTGTTCAATGCAAGGGTGCAAGAATGTGGTATGGCTGTTGCTAAGCTCTGTGCTGGGAGGTTACCAGGGCCACCCTGGTAGTTCTCAGAGACCTGCAGGGCTACATTTATTGATGTTTTAGGGACCATGTGGTGATGGGGATTGAACTGAGGTCAGCTGCATACAAGATATGAGCCCAAACCCCTACTATCTCTACAGTCCCTGACGTCATTTTGGTTGGTCATTGTGCCCATTCCTATGATTCCTGCAGAGCAGGTGGCTAAGTATATGGGATAGCACCTTTGGTATTCACATGACCAAATTTGGCAATGTCCAATTTGTAAGGTGGAGGATATGTTTCTATCATGTAGAGTATGTTATTTGAATCAGGGTTGGTTGTGTGCAAGGCAAATCCCTTCTCTCTCGTATTATCTATCTAGCCAAAAGTGGTAATTTTATAGAGATCAGAGGAATAGAAGAATAGATCTGGGGAACAAAATTGGGAGTGGGGTTTTAGGAAGAGAGAAGAGCCACTCCCCTGTGGTGTCTGGGGTGGGGTGGAGACATGTGGTATCTGGGATCAGACTTGGGCCTCTAGCATGGAAATCCCATTGAGCTATTTCCCTGGTTCAATGAATACTTTTATTTTGACCATTATATCTTTTATAGTATTTATTTGTAAAAGTTGTCTTTGGTCTTTTCTTCTCCAGTGAATATACTTGCCCCCAACTAGTTATTTACATCGAATAATTAAGTAAATGTTGAATCTGGAATTTTCTGTTTCCCGCAAGGATAAAAATAGCGCCTATTGACCTCCTCCCTGCACCTTGGGAGATCAAACGATTTAGGCTTCGTTACTTGGCTATTGCAATGTTTCAAAGTTTGGCCTAGGGAAGTTGCAGACTCCGGACATATTTCCTGAGAAGGGAAATGGAGGTCTAGAGAGGAAATGAACTCACAGGAGAAAAGACTTTCCTTGTGGAAAAGTCCCAGCCTCTGAGTGGAATCAAAGATCCAGTCTCAACTTGGGGCAGCCTGTGCTCCCCCAACCTCAGATCGGACAACACTCAAACTGCACTTACTGCTCACGGCCAGATGAGAAAACACACTAGCTTTGTAAGCTTAAAAGAAAGTGGATTTCTCAATTCATTATAGAAGCTTAAAAGCCTTCCAGGAAATCCCTTCCATCTCTATAATAAAAATTTTAGCTTGCATTCTATTAATCTTATGCCTACAATGGAAAAGTCTTTTGCTTAATAATATCCCTTCAAATATTTGAAGACTATTCTTAAATCTCCCTATGGACTCCATTTCTCAAGAATAAATAATCCAAATTCCTTTCAACTTTTCTTATAAATTCTTCTTCTCATTCTTTTATTAATCTTTATAAGTTTCCATGAGCTTTCTTCAGGTTTTCTCTGTTGCTTCCTAAATTGTGAAGCCAGCAAGGATAAAGGACCTTGGATGACAGTTCATGCTTAACTCTGAGTTCCTTGAGGACAGGCGGCAGTTCTTATTCAACTTTGTACTTCTAGATCAGGGGCAATTTTCTTTTGGACAAGAACCAGGCAGTAAATATTTTAGACTTTGCAGTCCAAAAGCCATTTTTTGATTGGCTGTTCTCTTAGAAAGGCTAATGCTTCTTTTTTTATTTCCTTGTACATTTTAGAAATGTAAAACTCATTTTTACCTTAAGGGCCCTTCAAAAACTGGTGGTCGGCCAGATTTGACCTAGTTTTTTGACTCGTGTTCCAGATCTTAGCATGATGCGTGGTGCATAATAATTATTCAGTAGAACTTGTTGAATAATAGAAAGTATTCATCAATGAACATTATTTTATTATTTCCTCTCTTCCAATTAAGGAAGCCTCAGTTTTCCCTTGGCAGCTGCCGGAAGCAGTCTCATTTTTGACTGCCCCCATCCTACATTTTTGATTTCCTGTGAGAATTCCTGGACTCTTTCTGATAAACAGGAAGTTAACAATTGTCCAACGTCATAAAATTCTGCCTCAGAGTTTAGGACTACCTGGTGGTTAAGGAAATGGGCAATTCCTAAGACAAATGGCCAGACCATTCTTGTCAATTGATAGGAAATGCAAAGAGCCCAATTTTCATTTCCTTCACTGCTCCTCTATCACTCTTCCCTTTGAAGTCATTGTAGTTTCAGGGATTGAGATAGCATACCTTTGGTTGAGCTGTCTGCCGGGCCCTCACCCCTTCTAGACGTGCTGATATACATGCTTGCAAGGGGTCACACTCATTGAGTTGCGGTGCTTGCACACATTCTGGATAGAGAACTCACTAGGGGTTGCAGTGGGGATCATGGTGCTAGTCCAACTTCTGTTCTGCTGATTGGCATACGCACCTGGTTGGCATTGACCAGGGGCCCCAGAATTGTTGGGGTTTGAGTTTAAGCTGTCTAGGGCAAAACCAAAATGCAGGATGCAGTTCAACCACCTCAGTGGGGGGTAGGGGTCAGGGAGTTGTGGGGGCCTGTTGGGCCCCTGACCTCTGTAGGGAATTCATTCTTTATATTCAATCCTGCCCCAGGTTTTGGGAAGCTCCTTTTGTCCTGACTACTCTGAAACAGATAAAAAAAATCAACAGACTTGCAGAAAAGACTGACCTTCATGGCAAGGAAGTTTTCTTTCTCTGAAGGGCTTGGGCCCTACAGAATAATTGTCTTGGTTTGAGGAGTACAGAGTTCACCTTACTAGTGAGAAGTATGTCCACGCTAAGTTGAATTTGCAGTGTGCAGCTGTGAGCAGCACACTTCCACAGAATCCGGCCAACGGGGCTGCTTCCCCAGAATACCTGGAGCCTGATCCCTGAAATCCAGACCACCTGCTGCTCCCCCATCAGTGGTATTCAGATTTTTCTGATAAAGGGACTGATTGATCTGTGTGACCCTTCACAACAATCCACTATCTCTAGCTGTTAGGGTCGCCGATCACCCACCAAGGAGGACTCCAAAAGACGGGCTTATGCAAAAGCAAGGGATTTATTGAAACGAGCATGCAAGGGCTCACAGCATAACCTCAAACAGGCTAGAGGCTGAGAGCCCTAGTAAAAGTTTCAACAGGATTTTTATAACACTCTGGGACAAAGGAATATCACAATTCAGTTTTTCCATGAAATGGAATACAGAGGTGCAGTACATGAAATTTCTTAGAATTTCATAATGTTCCATATCATGTCTACCCTAGAGCAGGGAGCAGGATGGTGGGGTTGATAATGGAGTTACCGCCCTGGGACCATCTTTCCAGTTCCTCTCAGGAAGGACTGCAAGGGACTCTTTGTTTTTCTATAGTTTATTTTTTTCTGATAGACTTATTCTTTCTGGAAGGGCCCAGATTTTGGTTTCTTTCATAGCTAGAGACTAGCACAACCACCTTTAATTTAATTGGTTATCAAGAGCTCCATTGCTTTATCCACAGGATCCTTGGCTTTCAGAGGGGGACTGTTAGATGAGATGGTAAGGCTGGTAGAGACTCAAGCCTTGCCTCCCAGCTCCTGGCTAGCTGTTATTGAGTTCCGACAGTTAGTGGTGGGAACTGGGCAAAGCTTTACCCTCGTCCCCAGGGCTGGTTTATGTTGCTGGGGCCCACATTATCCAGCCGTCTCATTCTCTCCTGTCCTCGACTATCCATGTCGCTGAAATTGCTGTGATTACTACCATTTAAAAGGGCCATTTATTTACGATGATTTCCTTCTTAAACAGCTGAGGGAAGTTGCAAAATAGCCAACCCAGTGGTGGAACAATCTTTAACATTTCTTTCAAATGTTAAAGTAAAGAAAATGATGACAATTTTAAGGCTCTATTAGGCAGGAGTGATCTAGGAGGGGCTGCGGACAGCTGAAGGTCACAAATCAGGCAGCTGCCTCAGGCTCAGTGATTTTCAATTGTGGAAGGCCATCAGCAGTGTGTACCTGAGTTTTTTTGAGTGCAAGCTTGGGAATTTATCAATATGTGCCCAAGATTTATACTAATGAACAAGTATCTTTATTGCTCACATGGCCTTACCTAAAGTGGGCCATATCACTCCACCCAAGTTGGGGGATGAGGGGTTTAGTCTTGGTATAGTTGGAGGACTTCTTTTGTTTAAGAAGGTAAATTTATAGGGAGTGTGAATAAGTATTTTTCTGAAAAGGGATCAGTAGAACAAGTAAGTTTGGGAACCTCTGTCTCATATGACAAACCAGTGTCTGATTAGAGCTGGCTGACTTCCTTAGGTACATAAATTAAGTTTGATTTTAGGGAGAAACTATTGTGCCTTTTGTCTGGCTTACCTGACAAATAGCATCATTTGCATGTGGATGGAGCTTATGCTTATTTCCCACCGGTTAAAAGAACAATGTCAATGACATGGCATTTTGCATATTTTCCATCATTAAGGTTGCGACAGCTTCTTTTTTTGTTGAAGTTTTTAAAATTTTATTATACCACCCTGAGATAAAGCAGTTACAAAAACTGTTCATGATTAGGTTTCAGTCATACAGTGTTCCAGCACCCATCCCTCCTCCAGTGAATATTTTCCACCAATATGAATGTTGCACATACACCTGGCAGAGCAGAAACCAGCTTTCCTGTTGAACCCCCTTCATTCCATGGACCACGAGAGCAACTTCTCCACCATCCCGATGGAGCCTCGGAAGAGCCCAGAGAAACCCCCACAACTTGCTGGCAGCGATCTTCACCATCTACACTCCGTGGCTCGTAAGATCTCTACCCAGCAGATTAATCCAGTCTCCAGCCCTGCTTGTCAGAAACCCAGACTACAAGGAACCACCCTTCAGAGACCAGCCCTGCAGAGGAGAGTATTTCAAGCCCGGGAATGCTTGAGCCACAGACACAGATACACCTGACAGAGCAGAAACCAGCTTTCCCCATTGTGCGTGGCGGCTGTGCTGCCAATGCGATTACCCTCAAATTACCATGAATATTCTACCCACCCCTCTGAGAGAGCCACACAAAGTAATGAGAATATAGCACCCGCATGGCAGAGCCTGGCAAGCTGTCCGATCCGTGTTTGATATGCCAAAACCAGTAGCAAAAGTGTTTATTTTCCTTAATACGGCAGCAGTAAGAAAGGTGAACAAGTAGTGCCTGATAAAATTTCATGGCCATCCTAGGCTGCCAAAGCGAAGAAGGACTAAAATGACTGTCTGTACTTTCAATGTGCGTATGCTGGCATCAGAAGCATATATTGAGGATCTGATGGTGCAAGCGCAAAAGATCAAGTATGGCATCATTGGTCTGACTGAGATGAGGGAGGCGTCAGTCTCATCATGCTGTATTTGACACCAAAGAAGAATTGTTCCCTTGGAACATGCGGCGAAAAGAGGCATCGGTGGCGTTGGTGTCCTTGTCAACACGAACATGGCCATCAACATTGATTCATTTGAATGCCTAACAAACCGAATAGGACGATTACACTTGAAGAGATGTGGCCCATTGCCAGCAATTTCTATCTTCATTGTCTACGCACCAACATCCACATACAAAGAAGATGAAATTGAGAAATTCTACATGGAACTGGAGGAGTTCTATAAAAAAAGATCACACCTTCTACAAGATCATAGTCGGTGATTTTAATGCCAAGATAGGACCGAGAAGATTGGCTGAAGAACTCCAAATTGGGACCCATGGCCTAGAATGGAATGAACAGGGTGAGAGACTATCTGAGTTCATCATGTCCACCAAGACCATTCATGGGAACTCCACAGTTCCAGAAGGCTGAAGTGAAACGTTGGACATGGGAATCTCCTGGTGGACAGTTCCACAATGAAATTGACCGCATCATCTTCAATCGACGGTTTTGTCTGACCCGATGTAGCTGTCGTCCCCAAATTCCAAACAGGATCGGACCACCGTCTCCCTTCGTGGCAAAATTCTACTTCCCGCAGCGGGGAGAAAAGGCTGCAAAGTTTAAGAAGAGAACTCCCAGAACGACCACCAACTGGGAACTCTTTGGCACCATTGCAGCAACATGGGAAGATACCATCATTGATGACATCAAAGAAGAATACAACCGACTGGTTCAGCACCTCCATGATTGTGCGAAGAATGCCGAGAGAGAGAAAGACACGAAAGGACTCCTGTCTTCAGAAACTCTCGAGCTCATTCACCAACGTGGCAAGGCGTGAGCCTCAGGAGACCAAATGCTAATGTCCAAGCTTGCTAAATGGTGCAGAGAAGCAATAAAAAGAAGACCTCAAAGACAGAAGAACAGAAATACTGGAAGATGCAGCAGAAGCCAGGAAAAGCATTCGCACCACCCGCCTGTCCTTCACCAACTATAAGACCAAGATGACTGCCCTCCGATGCCCTGATGGATCTATCACATCTTCGAGAAAGGCAATGGAGAAGATTATCCATGACTTCTACTCAAATCTCTTTGATAGCCACATCCACCTGCCCACATACCAAATTCCACAGGATGGAAATGTCATTCGCAACATTCTCCCTTCTGAAATCCAACATGCCATCTCATCAGTAAAGAAGGGAACAGCACCAGGCCCAGAAAAAGTCAGACCTGAACACCTGAAGAATCTGCCGTCGGTACTCATCAATACACTAGCTCGGCTCTTCACACGCTACATGTCCGAATGCAAGGTGCCCTCCCAGTGGAAAACCAGCAGGACAGTTCTACTGTTCAAGAAGGGAGACATTCACGATATCGGCAACTATTGCCCCATTTGCCTGTTGTCCGTCATCTACAAGCTGTTTACTCGAGTCATCCTGAACAGGATTGGCAGAAGACTAGATGAAGGACAACCATGCGAGCAAGCAGGCTTCCGCAAAGGATTCAGCACTAATCGACCATATCCACACAGTAACCAAGCTCATTGAGGTTTTGTAGGGAGTACAAGATGCCGCTCTGTCTCACATTCATTGATTTACAGAAAGCCTTTGATTCTGTGGAGACTGAAGCAGTCATCGAAGCCCTAGCCAAACAGGGTGTTCAAACCCAATACATCAAGATCCTTCATGAGCTGTATTACGGATTCACCACCAGGATCTCATCATTCTACAAAGAAGTGATCATTGATGTCAAAATCAAGAGGGGTGATACCATTTCACCCAAAACTCTTCAGCACCACCCTCAAGAACATCATGCCACAATTAGAATGGGAAGGAATGGGAGTGAAGATAGATGGTTGGTAACTACACCACCTCCGCTTCGCTGATGACATCATTCTAATAACACCAAACATTAGCCAAGCGGCACAAATGCTGGCTGACTTGACCGAGAATGTGGAAAGATAGGTCTACAGCTGAATCTGAAGAAGACTATGTTCATGAGAAATGAACTAGTTCCAGAGGCCCCATTCACTCTCAATGGAACAAACATCTCTGAATGCAGCAGTTATGTGTACCTAGTTTGAGAAATCAGTATGATGAATCGACCTAAAACCTGAGCTGCGCAGGAGGAAGAGAGTGGCATGGAATGCCTTCAAAGGCATCGAAGAAATAGCTTAAAGCACAAAGAACCTCCGGCTCCGGGCACATCTCTTTGACTCCACTGTTCTCCTGCATTAACATATGCCTCAGAGGCCTGGGCCCCTACGAAAGCAGGATGAGAATGCTATTCGGGTCTCCCAGAGAGGAATTGAGAGAGGTATGCTTGGAGTATCACGTCTCGTTCAAGTGAGAGAAGGAATCCAGAGTTTTGACCTCTGTCGCTATTCCAGAATCAGGGGCGCTGTCTCATTTGCCAAGGCATCGAAAATCAGATGGGCTGGACATGTAATGCAATTTGGAGACGACCGCTGGACTAGAGCCGTTACCCACTGGGTCCCACAGGACATCAAAAGATCACGTGGCCGCCCACCTACAAGATGGTCAGACTTCCTTGTCAAGACCCTGGAAGGAACGGTTTGAGGCTCTTCATATTCCTGAATCAACCAGATGCCATTGGGCTACATTGTCACATGATTGGGTCCAATGGAAATGTTACTGGCGCCCGCTTGAGCAAGTCAGTGAATAACGGGATTCAAGTGATCAAGTGATCACCAATGTTCCTGGACTTCCTCCTTCCCTCCCTAGCCTATCTCTATGGCAAGTGCTTTCTCTCTCTCTCTCTCTTTCTCTTTCTCTCTTTCTCTCCTCTCCCTTTCTCTTCTTTTAAGGTACATTTGATTCTGTACTTTTCTATTTGTTGGAGAGCTTTTTTACTCCATGGCCATGCTGGAAGACAAATTTCATAGTCTCAGTGGCTTAAAATGTGAAGGTTGGCTTCATTCATCCTCTTGCTACTAGCATATCATATTAAACATGGACTGTGCTATGTAGTGTGTTCTTGCTTCCCTATTCCACCACACTCTTGCCCCTGCTATTCAAATTCCAGGTTGACAAAATTTTTGTGTAAAAGATGATTTGAAGTTTTGTATTTTTTTTTTTTTTTTTTTTTTTTTAAATATTTTATTACACCGCCATGTGATATACAATTACAAAGATGTTCATGTTTGGGTTTCCGCCATACAGTGTTCCAGCACCCATCCCTCCACCAGTGCCCATTTCCCAACACCAATGTCCCCACTTCCCTCCCCCTCCCCAGCCCGCCTCTATGGCAAATTCTTTATCTCTTCTCTTACACATTGTGGATTGCAATACATACATTCAGAGATCATCATGTATATCTTTTTTCCTATATTCAATGCTCAGTTCTAGACTGGTATTATCATTTTTGACAAATATTAGCACACTGTTCTCTTCTCTGTCCTACCCAACCACTGGATTCCCACATGTTTGTGGAAGATTCCACCTTTTTTTTTTTTTTGAAAGATGCTAGGTAGAGCTTTGGTTCTACAGTGTTCCAACACGCACCCTCCGCCCAAACCCATCTCCCATCACCAATGACCCCACCTCCCTCCCCGCCTCCCGCACCTCAACCACTTGGCGAGTTCTGTATGTCATTTCTTTCCTCTTTATATCTCCTTCCCAACAAACTTTCCTGCTCTTCGTTGACTGCAGTGCATTAAAAGACATTACTGTTTCACTATTTTAGTGGATCGCGCGGCCGCTTGCGGCGCGACCTGGGCCTCGAACTGGCTTCGGCTCTGTTGATCTGGTCTGAGGCCGCTTTCGCAGCGTCCGGACAGCAAACATGGTGGCTAGTGTGGTGGGCGAGTCACATCTGGCTGCTTCCGGGACCCCTCAGAGGCGACGGGCCCACTCCCAAAACCCATCTGCCCCCCCCTCGGGGTTCCATGGTCAGCTAGGCCCGGCGCAGGCCGAGCGCCAGCCTCCCCAGCCTTCCGTGGAGGCCCTGTGGCTGGCCCGTGGGCAGCTCGCCGGGCAGGGCCACCAGGTCCGACAAGATGGAGGGGGGAAGGGACGACCACGCCTCCACTGACGACTTCCCGGTGATTCCCGCCTCTTGGAGCCGCCTACCTGGGCTCGAACTGGCTTCGCTCTGTTGATCTGGTCTGAGGCCGCTTTCGCAGCGTCCGACAGCAAACATGGTGGCTAGTGTGGTGGGCGAGTCACATCTGGCTGCTTCCGGGACCCCTCAGAGGCGACGGGCCCACTCCCAAAACCCATCTGCCCTCCTCGGGGGTTCCATGGTCAGCTAGGCCCGGCGCAGGCCGAGCGCCAGCCTCCCCAGCCTTCCGTGAGGCCCTGTGCTGGCCCGTGGGCAGCCTGCCGGCAGGGCCACCAGGTCCGACAAGATGGAGGGGGGAAGGGACGACCACGCCTCCACTGACGACTTCCCGGTGATTCCCGCCTCTTGGAGCCGCCTACCTGGGCTCGAACTGGCTTCGCTCTGTTGATCTGGTCTGAGGCCGCTTCGCAGCGGTCCGACAGCAAACATGGTGGCTAGTGTGGTGGGCGAGTCACATCTGGCTGCTTCCGGGACCCCTCAGAGGCGACGGGCCCACTCCCAAAACCCATCTGCCCTCCTCGGGGTTCCATGGTCAGCTAGGCCCGGCGCAGGCCGAGCGCCAGCCTCCCCCAGCCTTCCGTGAGGCCCCTGTGCTGGCCCGTGGGCAGCTGCCGCCGGCAGGGCCACCAGGTCCGACAAGATGGAGGGGGAAGGGACGACCACGCCTCCACTGACGACTTCCCGTGATTCCCGCCTCTTGGAGCCGCCTACCTGGGCTCGGAACTGGCTTTGCTCTGTTGATCTGGTCTGAGGCCGCTTTCGCAGCGTCCGGACAGCAAACATGGTGGCTAGTGTGGTGGGCGAGTCACATCTGGCTGCTTCCGGGACCCCTCAGAGGCGACGGGCCCACTCCCAAAACCCATCTGCCCTCCTCGGGGTTCCATGGTCAGCTAGGCCCGGCGCAGGCCGAGCGCCAGCCTCCCCAGCCTTCCGTGAGGCCCCTGTGCTGGCCCGTGGGCAGCCTGCCGGCAGGGCCACCAGGTCCGACAAGATGGAGGGGGAAGGGACGACCACGCCTCCACTGACGACTTCCCGGTGATTCCCGCCTCTTGGAGCCGCCTACCTGGGCTCGAACTGGCTTCGCTCTGTTGATCTGGTCTGAGGCCGCTTTCGCAGCGTCCGGACAGCAAACATGGTGGCTAGTGTGGTGGGCGAGTCACATCTGGCTGCTTCCGGGACCCCTCAGAGGCGACGGGCCCACTCCCAAAACCCATCTGCCCTCCTCGGGGTTCCATGGTCAGCTAGGCCCGGCGCAGGCCGAGCGCCAGCCTCCCCAGCCTTCCGTGAGGCCCTGTGCTGGCCCTGCGGGCAGCCCGCCGGCAGGGCCACCAGGTCCGGACAAGATGGAGGGGGAAGGGACGACCACGCCTCCACTGACGACTTCCCGGTGATTCCCGCCTCTTGGAGCCGCCTACCTGGGCTCGAACTGGCTTTGCTCTGTTGATCTGGTCTGAGGCCGTTTCGCAGCGTCCGGACAGCAAACATGGTGGCTAGTGTGGTGGGCGAGTCACATCTGGCTGCTTCCGGGACCCCTCAGAGGCGACGGGCCCACTCCCAAAACCCATCTGCCCTCCTCGGGGTTCCATGGTCAGCTAGGGCCCGGCGCAGGCCGAGCGCCAGCCTCCCCAGCCTCCGTGAGGCCCCTGTGCTGGCCCGTGGGCAGGCCTCGCCGGCAGGGCCACCAGGTCCGACAAGATGGAGGGGGGGAAGGGACGACCACGCCTCCACTGACGACTTCCCGGTGATTCCCGCCTCTTGGAGCCGCCTACCTGGGCTCGAACTGGCTTTTGCTCTGTTGATCTGGTCTGAGGCCGCTTCGCAGCGTCCGGACAGCAAACATGGTGGCTAGTGTGGTGGGCGAAGTCACATCTGGCTGCTTCCCGGGACCCCTCAGAGGCGACGGGCCCACTCCCAAAACCCATCTGCCCTCCTCGGGGTTCCATGGTCAGCTAGGCCCGGCGCAGGCCGAGCGCCAGCCTCCCCAGCCTTCCGTGGAGGCCCTGTGCTGGCCCGTGGGCAGCTCGCCGGCAGGGGCCACCAGGTCCGACAAGATGGAGGGGGAAGGGACGACCACGCCTCCACTGACGACTTCCCCGGTGATTCCCGCCTCTTGGAGCCGCCTACCTGGGCTCGAACTGGCTTCGCTCTGTTGATCTGGTCTGAGGCCGCTTTCGCAGCGCCCGACAGCAAACATGGTGGCTAGTGTGGTGGGCGAAGTCACATCTGGCTGCTTCCGGGACCCCTCAGAGGCGACGGGCCCACTCCCAAAACCCATCTGCCCTCCCTCGGGTTCCATGGTCAGCCAGGCCCGGCGCAGGCCGAGCGCCAGCCTCCCCAGCCTTCCGTGAGGCCCTGTGCTGGCCCGTGGGCAGCTCGCCGGGCAGGGGCCACCAGGTCCGACAAGATGGAGGGGGAAGGGACGACCACGCCTCCACTGGACGACTTCCCGGTGATTCCCGCCTCTTGGAGCCGCCTACCTGGGCTCGAACTGGCTTCGCTCTGTTGATCTGGTCTGAGGCCGTTTCGCAGCGTCCGACAGCAAACATGGTGGCTAGTGTGGTGGGCGAGTCACATCTGGCTGCTTCCGGGACCCCTCAGAGGCGACGGGCCCACTCCCAAAACCCATCTGCCCTCCTCGGGGTTCCATGGTCAGCTAGGCCCGGCGCAGGCCGAGCGCCAGCCTCCCAGCCTTCCGTGAGGCCCTGTGCTGGCCCGTGGGCAGCCTGCCGGCAGGGCCACCAGGTCCGACAAGATGGAGGGGGGAAGGGACGACCACGCCTCCACTGACGACCTCCCCGGTGATTCCCGCCTCTTGGAGCCGCCTACCTGGGCTCGAACTGGCTTCTGCTCTGTTGATCTGGTCTGAGGCCGCTTTCGCAGCGTCCGGACAGCAAAAATGGTGGCTAGTGTGGTGGGCGAGTCACATCTGGCTGCTTCCGGGACCCCTCAGAGGCGACGGGCCCACTCCCAAAACCCATCTGCCCTCCTCGGGTTCCATGGTCAGCTAGGGCCCGGCGCAGGCCGAGCGCCAGCCTCCCCAGCCTTCCCGTGGGAGGCCCCCTGTGCTGGCCCGTGGGCAGCTCGCCGGCAGGGCCACCAGGTCCGACAAGATGGAGGGGGGGAAGCGGACCACGCCTCCACTGACGACTTCCCGGTGATTCCCGCCTCTTGGAGCCGCCTACCTGGGCTCGAACTGGCTTTTGCTCTGTTGATCTGGTCTGAGGCCGTTTCGCAGCGCCCGACAGCAAAAATGGTGGCTAGTGTGGTGGGCGAAGTCACATCTGGCTGCTTCCGGGACCCCTCAGAGGCGACGGGCCCACTCCCAAAACCCATCTGCCCTCCTCGGGTTCCCATGGTCAGCTAGGCCCGGCGCAGGCCGAGCGCCAGCCTCCCCAGCTTCCGTGAGGCCCTGTGCTGGCCCTGGGCAGCCCGCCGGCAGGGCCACCAGGTCCGACAAGATGGAGGGGGGAAGGGACGACCACGCCTCCACTGGCGACTTCCCGTGATTCCCGCCTCTTGGAGCCGCCTACCTGGGCTCGAACTGGCTTCGCTCTGTTGATCTGGTCTGAGGCCGCTTCGCAGCGCCCGACAGCAAACATGGTGGCTAGTGTGGTGGGCGAAGTCACATCTGGCTGCTTCCGGGACCCCTCAGAGGCGACGGGCCCACTCCCAAAACCCATCTGCCCTCCTCGGGGTTCCATGGTCAGCTAGGCCCGGCGCAGGCCGAGCGCCAGCCTCCCCAGCCTTCCCGTGAGGCCCTGTGCGATGCCTCCGCGGCAGGGCCACCAGGTCCGACAAGATGGAGGGGGAAGGGACGACCACGCCTCCACTGGACGACTTCCCGGTGATTCCCGCCTCTTGGAGCCGCCTACCTGGGCTCGAACTGGCTTTCGCTCTGTTGATCTGGTCTGAGGCCGTTTCGCAGCGTCCGGACAGCAAAAAATGGTGGCTAGTGTGGTGGGCGAAGTCACATCTGGCTGCTTCCGGGACCCCTCAGAGGCGACGGGCCCACTCCCAAAACCCATCTGCCCTCCTCGGGGTTCCATGGTCAGCTAGGCCCGGCGCGGGCCGAGCGCCAGCCTCCCCAGCCTTCCGTGAGGCCCTGTGCTGGCCCGTGGGCAGCCCCGCCGGCAGGGCCACCAGGTCCGACAAGATGGAGGGGGAAGGGACGACCACGCCTCCACTGGACGACTTCCCGGTGATTCCCGCCTTTGGAGCCGCCTACCTGGGCTCGAACTGGCTTCGCTCTGTTGATCTGGTCTGAGGCCGCTTTCGCAGCGTCCGGACAGCAAACATGGTGGCTAGTGTGGTGGGCGAGTCACATCTGGCTGCTTCGGGACCCCTCAGAGGCGACGGGCCCACTCCCAAAACCCATCTGCCCTCCTCGGGTTCCATGGTCAGCTAGGCCCGGCGCAGGCCGAGCGCCAGCCTCCCCAGCCTTCCGTGAGGCCCTGTGCTGGCCCGTGGGCAGCTCGCCGGCAGGGCCACCAGGTCCGACAAGATGGAGGGGGAAGGGACGACCACGCCTCCACTGACGACTCCCGGTGATTCCCGCCTCTTGGAGCCGCTACCTGGGCTCGAACTGGCTTCGCTTGTTGATCTGGTCTGAGGGCCGCTTTCGCAGCCCGGACAGCAAACATGGTGGCTAGTGTGGTGGGCGTAGTCACATCTGGCTGCTTCCGGGACCCCCTCAGAGGCGACGGGCCCACTCCCAAAAACCCATCTGCCCTCCTCTGGGTTCCATGGTCATCTAGGCCCGGGCGCAGGCCGAGCGCCTCCCAGCCTCCCCTGGGCCCTGTGCTGTGTGGCAGCTAGCCGGGCAGGGCCACCAGGTCCGACAAGATGGAGGGGGAAGGGACGCACCACGCCTCCACTGGACGACTTCCCCGGTGATTCCCGCCTCTTGGAGCCGCCTACCTGGGCTCGAACTGGCTTCGCTCTGTTGATCTGGTCTGAGGCCGCTTTCAAGCGGCCCGGACAGCAAACATGGTGGCTAGTGTGGTGGGCGAGTCACATCTGGCTGCTGCCGGGACCCCTCCAGAGGCGACGGGCCCACTCCCAAAACCCATCTGCCCTCCTCGGGTTCCATGGTCAGCTAGGCCCGGCGCAGGCCGAGCGCCAGCCTCCCCCAGCCTTCCGTGAGGGCCCTGTGCTGGCCCGCGGGCAGCTGCCGGGAGGCCACCAGGTCCGACAAGATGGAGGGGGAAGGGACGACCACGCCTCCACTGGACGACTTCCCGGTGATTCCCGCCTCTTGGAGCCGCCTACCTGGGCTCGAACTGGCTTCGCTCTGTTGATCTGGTCTGAGGCCGCTTTCGCAGCGTCCGGACAGCAAACATGGTGGCTAGTGTGGTGGGCGAGTCACATCTGGCTGCTTCCGGGACCCCTGAGAGGCGACGGGGCCCACTCCCAAAACCCATCTGCCCTCCTCGGGTTCCCATGGTCAGCTAGGCCCGGCGCAGGCCGAGCGCCAGCCTCCCCAGCCTTCCGTGAGGCCCTGTGCTGGCCCTGGGCAGCTCCGCCGTAGGGCCACCAGGTCCAGCAAGATGGAGGGGGACGACCCACGCCTCCACTGACGACTTCCCGTGATTCCGCCTCTTGGAGCCGCCTACCTGGGCTCAACTGGCTTTGGCTCTGTTGATCTGGTCTGAGGCCGTTCGCAGCGGGTCCGGACAGCAAACATGGTGGCTAGTGTGGGCGAGTCACATCTGGCTGCTTCCGGGACCCCTCAGAGGCGACGGGCCCACTCCCAAAAACCCATCTGCTCCTCCTCGGGGTTCCATGGTCAGCTAGGCCCGGCAGGCCGAGCGCCAGCCTCCCCAGCCTTCCGTGGAGGCCCTGTGCTGGCCCGTGGGCAGCCCGCCCGGCAGGGCCACCAGGTCCGACAAGATGGAGGGGGAAGGGACGCCACGCCTCCACTGACGGCTTCCCGGTGATTCCCGCCTCTTGGGAGCCGCCTACCTGGGCTCGAACTGGCCTTGCTCTGTTGATCTGGTCTGAGGCTGCTCGCAGCGTCGGACAGCAAACATGGTGGCTAGTGTGGTGGGCGAGTCACATCTGGCTGCTTCCGGGACCCTCAGAGGCGAGGGCCCACTCCCAAAACCCATCTGCCCTCCTCGGGTTCCATGGTCAGCTAGGCCCGGCGCAGGCCGAGCGCCAGCCTCCCCAGCTCTCCCGTGAGGCCCTGTGCTGGCCCGTGGGCGCTCGCCGGCAGGGGCCACCAGGTCCGACAAGATGGAGGGGAAG
>JAJIBD010033499.1:0-22981 GCA_021461705.1 Cryptotis parvus | reverse complement strand
AAATGCACTATTTTTTAAAAGCACTGATTTTTTCTAAATCGTATGAACAGTTTAATAAAAGACATTTCCATCTATCTGGAGTTTTGTCCATCTATCTGTATTTTTGTCACAATAAACACATTACTTGGGATGAATGGGACGAAAGGTGATTGATAGTAGTATGAAAATTAGCTGGAAAAAGTCCTAGCTGTTCATAAGAGGTGCATGGGTATTACATGTTATAGTAAAGTCACGATTAATATATTAATGTTATCTCCAGCCACATTGGAAATGGATGAGGTTTTCCTTCTGTCACAAGCAACAGAATGGGACGATTCACCTCTGGCTTTTTTGGGCTGGGATGTGGCAGTGCCCAGGGACTGCTTCCCCCACCGTGCTGGCAGTGTCCGTCACCGGCAGGGCTGGGGATGGACCCGGGCTCTTGACCCTCCAGCCTGTAAGTCGGTTTAAAGACCGCGGTGTTGCAGAGCAGCAGCAATAAGGCCTCTTAGAGGCACTTCATTCGCTGTCGTGTTGGCGTTTGCTGCGGAGAGACGGCTGGGAGTATTGGCGTGTTGGCGCTTCTCGGGAGACAGGGGGCAGTGCCGACTGGTCTGTGCGGCCCTGCGTCATCTGAGGGCCTGCAGTTGCTGGGAAAGGAGGGCTTCACTCTTTCGTTTCACGTAGACTAATTGTATGGAGATTTTCTTAAACAAGAGTGGCTGGAAATGTTGACCTTTTATGATTTAAAAGTAGTTTATTCTGGTTTAACTAGAAAATACTTTGGCTTTTATAGTTGTTTTCTAAAAAATGACTTTATTTACATGCAAGTACTTAATATCTATAATTTAAAACTAGATTACACTCTTCCCCCACAGAATAGTAAAATAAATATGAAAACAAAGGAAAAGTAGATTTAACTTACCAACTTGCCAAAGGAGTTCTGTAAGACTATAGACATCTCCTGGGTTTTCATTTTCCATCCTATTTCCTTCCCACTGCTGTCTCAGTGTTGGAGGATGTTGAGAAAAGCCTGTGAAAAAACTAGTAGCAATTATGGACCTCAATTCCATGACTGAAGAATGGTTTGAGGCTCTTCCTGTCCCTGGAGCAAGCAGATGCTACACTTGCTTGTGACAGGACGGATGGAGATGTTGCTGGTGCCCACTCGAGCGAATCGATGAACAACGGGAAGACAGTGACAGTGACACAGTGATTAAAATGTTAAGTAATTTTGTATTTTTTTGTGCTTACCAAATCTTTTCCCCACATTTCAGGCCTTTTTATTGTGATACCTGAATCTTCAAAATCACACCCAAGTAACAGTCCCGGCGGCAGGTATCACTGTGTTGCCCACTCAGCATTCACTGTTCAATAATAGGATTTTCCCCTTAGTTTATGAACTAATCTCAAATTAATTGTATTGTCTGTGCCTTTGCTTTATGTGTGGTTTTTATTTGGATTGATTGTTTTGCTTGACTGTTTAAATTTAATTCATATTTGAATTTATTATGATGAATGATTCTTAGTGTTGAACCAGCCTTGCACTTTTGAAATAATCCTACTCTTTTGGTTATTGTATAATATTTTAGTATATTATAAATTTACTAAATGTTCATCAATAAATGCACGAGATGAGAGGTGACTACAAGAGTATCCCACCCTCATGGCAGAGTCGTATTTGATATGCCAAATACCAGTAACAATTATAGACCTCATTCCCATGACCTTATGGAATGGTGTGAGGCTCTTCATGTTTCTGGAGCGAGCAGACACTAGCATGTGACAGGACGTATGGAGATGTAACTGGTGCCCGCTTCAGCAAATTGATGAACAACGGGAAGACAGTGATACAAGTGATGACATTCCAGAGACTCACACTTTATTACATTATTCTTGTCTTGCTATGTATGCTTGGGATTTTCCATAGTAAAAAAAACCTTTTAATTGCCATAGAGAGGCTTGCAGTAATTTTCATGATCCAGACTGATGGAAGAACAAATGATTTTGTTTTTTTAGTGTTTAGTAGCAGAGTAAAAATCTAGACAACCTATAGGGATGGTAGATTTAATTGTATCTTTTTATTCAAGGGTGTATTTTTTGCCCCTTGAAAATTGTATGGTATGTAAGTATGAATTTACAACAAAAATCCCACCTATATACCTATGTGTATAGCTATAGAAAACTGTTTCATCTTTTGCTCCTAGTACCAAGCTCGTGTGGGGCACATCCGTTACTATCAACTTCCTTTCTCAGCCCAGCTGATCTGTTTCTCGTTTTCTGGGGAAACTTGGTGGACATTTAGTTTCTACTGCGTTGTTGCTAATAGAAGAATAATTACAAACGGGTTCTAGAATTTTTGTTTAGGTTAGAAGATGCTTTTCTAATCTCTGAATTTGCATTTACTAATTACTATTGGGATTGAATGTGTTTTGTGGGCTACTTTGTACTTTTTTGGTGAATAACCTCTTTCTGGACATTCTTTTTTTTTTTTTACTTGTATGTTTTAAATTCTTTTGTAGGTATCAAATTCATCTTACATTGTTATTGATCATTAATAGGTTTCATAGATGTTAGTTTAAGTTCCGTGAAATTGCTGAGTGCTCAGCTCTTTCTCTTACCAGTTATTTGTATGTCTTTGAACTTCTGTGTGTATTTGCTTTTGGTGTTACAGTTAGGCTTTTTGTGCGTGAGTCTCACTTTAAAAGGCCTCTATCTTTTGGGCTATATCTGACAGTGACAGTACCCAAGACCTAGGCAAGTGCTCTTGGCTTTGTACTTGGGGATCACTCCCTGTTGGAGCTGAGGAACCACCTTAATGTGGTGCAAAAATTGAACCTGGGCAGTCATGTGCAAGGCCAGTGCCTACCCTGGTGTCCGCTCTGGCCCACATTCTTAAAAACCTTGGTCTTCCCAGGAGCACGTTTCTGCATGCGGTAGGTATAGACTTGCCCGCCTTCTGTTACCTCCGGCCCATCTGTGATTTTCTGTGGAAATTGCCACTAGATGTTTAGTGTGTATTTGGGGTTGGGGGCCACACTTGTCAGTGTTCAGGGCTTATTCTTGGCTCCCAGTCCAAGTCACTCCTGGCAGGGTTTGAGGACCTTTTGTGGTGCCAAGGATTGGCCCCAGGTTGGCAGCATGTGGGACAGACTCTGCCCTCTGTACCTCCACTCTACTTTATCTCCGAATTTCGTAGAATATTTTGGTAATATTTTGAACTTAGACCAAGTTCTTTTTAAGGCAAGATGACTTGGCTCTCCTAACAAACTTTGCCATTCTTTTTTTCTGATAATTCTGCATTTTTATTTTTTAATGTTTAGTCTCCGGAGCAGAGAGGGCGAGAGGATCTCTAAACCTGGTGCCATCTCCACGCCCGTAAAGCACACAGATGATCAGGCCCCAAAGCAATAGAAGAAGTCAGAGTTGAAAGGAACGAGAAACCAGCGCCTGCTCTTCCAGGTACGGTCAGCGCACCCTGGGCTGCCTCGGTGACTGTCCCAGAAACAGCGATGCCCACGGCCTCGCCTGGCTTCCTTAGGGGCCCCTGGAGGTCTGACAAGCCTCCAGGGTAGTGCAGTGTCGGCTGACAGTGTGGTCAGCCCTCCTCAGGTGGGTGCAGGCGGGCTTCGGTGCCTTCCTTGTTTCGGTGATTTTACCTGTTTTCCAGTGGTAAGATCTTTATATACGTGCCTGTCCTTGGCATGTGGCCCTGGAACCACTCTTGCGACTCCATAAGAGTCTGGCTTTGTCCTCTTGGAGTGTCTGGAGCTTTCGTTGGCTCCACGCCCCTTTCTTCTCTCCAGTCTTCTCTGCTTGCTGAGTGGCATTGTGGACGTCCCCTATGAGAGTCGCCACCCGGAAGGCGGTCTGGATCCCCCACCAAGGGGTGCCTTCTTCCCTGCAGCCTTCCTGTGTTGCTCTTGGCTGGAGAAGAGCTATTTATTTCAGTCTCACGAGACTCAGCCACCGCATAACAGGTGCTCTTGTCAGCGAGACTCACTCATGGATGGACGAACTCAGAGACACGTGGCCCTGTTAACATTTTTGGCGACAAATCATTAATATTTTAAACATTTCTATTGCCTGGCTATTTCACTGGTTGCTTATGTTCCTGTCCTTCCCTTTTAAATAAAGTTAAAAAAAAACTTATATGCACAACTTATATTTCCTCTCCCCTTAGAACCAAAGCCTGTGTATGCTCCAAGTCGGGACAGCCTGATGTGGACCTACCTGTCAGCCCTTCCGACGGCGTCCTGCCTGATCCAGCACGAGGCGGGGATTCTGCGGTAATGCCTCTTGAGACTGTCCTTGGTTTTGCGCAGCATTAAGCATTGCTTAAAGTAAGACTTTAGGGCTGGGTTGATAGCACCAGTGGTATGGCACTTGCCTTGCACAAGCCAATCGGAGTTGGTCTGAAGTATGTGACCCAAAAACAAATGGAAAATGGAGGGTTCTTTGGGGGAGGCAAACCATTATATCCTTTTGTATAACCATTGTACACTGCTGATTGGTTTATATCCATGTGATAGGAGCAGAGACTAGAGAAAAAAAAAGGACACTTCCATGAGTCCGTGTCTTGCCGTTGTTTTCTGCCTAGTTTCAGGTCAAGAGTGGCAGAGTTACAGAATGGTTTTCTACTTAAACATCAGAACTCTTTTCGAACTTTCTATTGCTCTCATTTACACACACACACACACACACACACATACACACACACACACACACACACACAAAACCCTGTACTTCCATGTTTCCTCGGGCCATGTAACTGTTGGTCTCGGCTGTCTTCATTTGGGCAGGATCCCAGCCACTTGGCTGGTCGTTGCATCCTGTACACCCACACACAACAGCCGAGTGCTCACAGACAAGCCAGATATGGCCATGAGAACGTGGCCCGCTAGTCCGGGGTTCAGTCCTCTGACTGGGTGTGAGGCAGAGGCTGTCTGCCCCGTGTTAGCTTGCACCCACTGACGCCACTCGGTTGGGGCAGAGTCAGGCGCCATATGTGGCTCGTGGGCAGATTGTGGGGTGGGTGACCAGGCCAGCCTACAGTTTTTGTCCTCGTCCTCCGTCCACTAGTTGCTCTGCGGCCCTCTCTCGTCAGCTGAACAGAGGCCTTTCTAGGGCCCTCCAGGGATATCCCCAGGCGTGCTTGAGAGCATTGGAGAAGAGTGGATACGGTGGGAAGCGCCTCCATCACTGGAGTCACACGCCCGCCCGGGTTGGGGACTCCTGTGAGGGCTAGGCCATGGTGCAGCGGGCAGTGCTCCCCTCAGGTGGGCACCTGCCAGCTGCCTGCCTCAGTCTCCCCAATCTCTGCTCCCTCTGTGGACTCTCCTGGTGGACGGCCCAGAGGCCTCCTGTGATTGCTGACTGCCCGCCCGGAGGTGACAGCACGGGCTGGGATGATTCCGATGCCCCGTCACTAGGGGGATTGATCAGTTTATGCTGTGGTTTCTATTTTTGTAAAGCTACTAGTTATTTAGAAAAGCCATTTTTGCTCTGAATTGGGATGGGAAAATGGAAGATGCGATGAGCCTTTGGGAATGTGCCATAAGAATGAGAGTTGGGAAAATCCTGTTTCTATAAGCTCTATATTAGTTTGTAAAGCAAGTATTTCATGGCATTCGAATATCTTGAAATTTTACTAACCAGAAAATACAGGACTAGTTAATCTGATTTGGGATTCTAGTACTGATTTCCTCACTAGATTAGTGGCATAGGGGAGTTTGCAGGTGAGGGGGTCTTTATTTCTCTCTGAATATCGTTTGTTACGGCAGTTTTGCGATCACTTTTCCAAATGTCTCCCTAACGCTCTCAAATGAAATTGTTTGTTTTCACAGGCCCAGCATGAAATTGGTCAAGTTCAGGAAAGGGAGACAGTGTGGGTTTGCGGCTGGCTGGTGGGAACGGCGTGGGGATATTTGTGGCTGGCGTTCTGGAAGACAGCCCCGCTGCCAAGAACAAGGTCTGGAAGAGGGCGACCAGATCCTCAGGGTGACGTGAGCCGCCGCGTGGCGGGCTGGGGGTCTGAGCTCTCCACACAGCCCCTCCCACACTGCTGAGGGACCGCCTGCGGATTTGCCACTGCCCGTTCCAGTCTTCACCCTGCTCCCGTCTACTGTCTCCCGCACGGTGCAGAGCCCCTCTCCCTTCTCACTGGGGTTCCGGGACCTGTCAGATACGTATCCGAGCCAAACATTCAGACTGGCCTGACGGCTGTGGGCCTGGGGTGGGGGACTCTGCAGCCCCATGGAGTCTTCCTGTGACAACCCGTGCAGGGGAGACAGTGTGTGCTGCCCGGCCAGGGCTGCTGCTGGAGAGGCAGGAAGACCCCTTTCGGGTCGCTCTCTCTCTCGCCGTGAGCGTTACTGCTTGGTCCCACCGCGCCAGGCGACTCTTTGCTTCTGAAAGTGCCGCACCTGCCTGCTGGTCTGCTCCCCGGCTGGGGGGGCCAGGGAAGCTGCTCTCGAGCCCTTTGTGCCCCTGCCCTTCCTGGCTCCAGCACTTCCTGTTCCATCTCACGCTTGCTCGTTTGCTGGTGTCCTGGTACCTCTCGGCGGACTCCTTCCTCCGTCCGTAGTGCTGTCAAGCTGGTCACCTGCGCCCCTTCTCTGCTCTGCATCTCCAGGAGCCAGCCTCTGGCTCACCTGTCCCGTAGCCCAGCAGGGCTCTCCCCAACCATCTCCTCGGCCGCCTGTGTGCTGTGTGGTCACATGCCGGCGGCTCTGCTGCTCGGCCCTTCTGCTCTCTCCTGACTGGCCGTGAGTCTTCAGCCGCTCAGAGAGCAGGAGCAGTGCCCATGACATCTCCGTGATCATTCTCGTCCCTCCACACTCTGTCCAGAGCCCTTGGTCTCTGCCAGCTGCAGTGGCCATTTCGTCTCTCTCCGCCAGGCTCGGCAGGCCAGACGTTACTGGGTGTGACCAAAAAAAAAAAAAATAGTACATAGTGACCTCTTTTTTTTTTCCTCTTTCTTTCTTTCTCATATATATATATATATATATATACATACATATCTCGCTCTCTCTCTCTTTCAAATTTTATTGTACCACTTTTAGACATACAATTGCAAGATGCTCATGTAGAGTTTTGGCTCATGTAGAGTTTTGGTTCCACAGTGTTCCAACACCCATCCCACCACCCGAACCCATCTCCCATCACCAATGTCCCCACCTCCCTCCCCCCTCCCACACCTCAACTACTTGGTTCTGTATGTCTTTTCTCTCCTCTCTACCTCTCCCTCCTGCCAAACTTTCCCACACATCGTAGAATGCAGTACATTAAAGGACATAACTGTTTCCACTAGTTTGATGGACCGCACGGCCACAAGCAGCCAACAGAACTTAGGGCCTCAATGGTCAGCATCTGGACAGCGAAGGGTTTTGCTCTGTTAATCTGATCTTGAGGTAGCATCTCAGCGTCTGGACAGCGAAGGTGGCGGCTAGTGTGGTGGGCGAGTCATCCGGCTGCTTCCAGGACCCCCAGAGGTGATGGGCCCTCCCAAGACCCATCTGTCCTCCTGGGAGCCCCATGGACAGCTAAGCCTGGGAGAGCCGAGTTCCAGCTTCCCCAGTCGCGTTTGAGACCCATAGTGACCTCTTTTAAGTAAAAATTCCATAAGGTGAAAAAGAGGAACACCTGTGTCTGACCTTCACACTCAGTGGTAACATTTTGGGAAGTTTCACTTTGGTCCTTAGGGACCAGCTATGAGTAAGGTTGTCATAGTAACCGCTACAGCCTGTATCATCCTGGTGTCTAGCTGGATGCTGCTGATGCGCGGGACTTTAGCTATGAGTAAAGGTTGTCATAGTAACCGCTACAGCCTTCATCATAGTAACCACTGCAGCCTCGTCATCCCAGTGTCTAGGCGGATGCCAGCGGGACTTTAGCTATGAGTAAAGATTGTCATAGTAACCGCTACAGCCTTCATCATCCCAGTGTCTAGACGGTGCCGCGGGACTTTAGCTATGAGTAAAGGTTGTCATAGTAACCGCTACAGCCTGCATCATCCCAGTGTCTAGGACGGTGACCCCGGATGCTGCGGGACTTTAGCTATGAGTAAAGGTTGTCATAGTAACCGCTACAGCCTGCATCATCCCAGTGTCTAGGGGGTGCCGCGGGACTTCAGCTATGAGTAAAGGTTGTCATAGTACCCGCTAGCCTGCGTCATCCCAGTGTGTAGACGGGTGCCGGGGGTGCCGTGTTCTTACTCCCTGAGGACTCATTCCTTTTTGGGGGCTTCGGCTTAGGGACTTGGCGCAGTTTGACTCTTTGTACAGTCTCAAGTGAATTATTTTAAGTTTTACTTCTATTTTCTAAATTAAAAAATTTTATTTTAATGTCACACCTGGCAGTGCTCAGGGACCTTAGGGGATGCAGGGATCGAATGTGCAAGGCAAATGCCCTACCCATTGTACTATCACTCCGGCCCCTGATTCAAGTTTGTTTGTTTGTTTTAGGGTACACCCAGCAATGCTCAGGGTTTACTCCTGGCTCTGCACACAGGAATTACTCCTCGTAGTGCTTGAGGGACCATATGGGATGCCGGGATTGAACCTGGGTTGACCGCATGAAAGACAAAAAATAGCCTTACCTGCTGGACTATCACCCCAGCCCTGATTTCAGGTTTTAAAGAAAGAAATCCTACAGAAAGAATATCTGGAATTTGATTTTGTCTTTCTGAGTGAAATTAGCTAGATTTAGCATGGATGATCTTGACTCTCGGTTCGTGGACTCTGAAGAGACTTCCCTCCCTAGCTCCCTTCTTTGACTTGGTTCTACTTATTTTGTGTTCGTACATATTGGTCTCGAGTAAAATACAGTTCCCACTGTAAGATGGAAATCTTCAAACTAAGTGAACTTCTTATAGACTGTGATGTGAGAGTAAGTTGTGAAATGATTTGGCAGGTAAACAATGTGGACTTCACGAATATCATCCGAGAGGAAGCTGTTCTTTTCCTACTGGACCTCCCGAGGGAGAAGAAGTGACCATCCTGGCCCAGAAGAAGAAAGCGGAGAAGCACCGTTGCTGTGGGCAGGCAAGCTGAAATGCTTCTCAGCTTGTTCTCGTCTTTTTAAGATGATTCCCGTGTGGGGGTGAACAGGCAGCCGAGAGAGCTTATCCGAGAGGGGGGCTTGTTTTGCTCGTCATTCAGGTGCTCGTATTCCTCTCTGATCGTTGCCCTATAGTTACCGGGCCGAGTGGTGGTGCTTCTCGGAACCGTCCTGCCCTGGGCAGAGCAAGAGGGGCCCTTTCGTAGCTGGCCATCAGGGTCTCCACAGCTGTGTCCGTGGGTTTTGTCCTGAAGGTTCTTGCCCAGACCCGAGAGAATGCCGACTTCCCTTCTCCCGGAGTAGGTGGACGCTGGCTTCCAAAGAAAAGGGTCTCTTCCCGCTCCATCACTCCTGCCGAGGTGTCGGTCTGCAGGGCAGGTGTGTGGCATCCACGGTCTTTGGGCAGGCAGAATCTCTCTGGATTTTGGCCACATCCAATGATTCAAACAAAGCACAGTGCGACTTTTCGGGGTTTGCTCTGAGCCCCAATTCTCAGGACAGCAGCGCTGTCCATACTTCCTGGGCCGTGGGGGAGAGATGGGGATGAGCAGGACTCAGGCTGCTGGTTTTGTCAGCAGCGTGGGGTGTACGCGTCATGTTCTTACGAGGTTGATTTCCGGTTCCCTTTATTGTAATTTCTGTCTTGTTTCCTTTTAGTTGGTCGTCGCATTGTGGAATCGGATGTTGGGGGAGTCTTTCTATATCCGAACCCATTTTTGAATATGAGAAGGAATCCCCCACTGAGCTAGTTTTAACAAAGGAGAGGTGTTTCGAGTTGTGGATACCTTGTACAATGGGAAACTGGGCTCTTGGCTGGCTATACGGATTGGCAAAAACCATAAGGAGGTGGGCGAGGCATCATCCCCTAACAAGAACAGGTGGGAATGTGGGGGCACTTCCCGCTCTGGGCCTGGTCTGTCTGCGCCTGAGCTGGCGGGTCTGTGTTGGGACCCTGACTACTGAGCCTGCGCTGGGTGGCGGGGGTGTCTGACTGGTGTTTCCGCTTTCTGTTACCTGGGGCCTGTTTCCGGCCCAGGGCCGAGCAGCTGGCCAGTGTGCAGTATACTCTTCCCAAACGGCCAGTGACCGTGCCGACTTTGGCGGTTCCGGGGACTCCGCAGTTCCAAGAGGAATCTCCGGAAGAGCAGAGAGGACTTGTCGGCCCAGCCAGTGCAGACCAAGTTCCCCGCATACGAGAGAGAGTCGTCCTTCGGGAAGGTAGGCTGTGTGCCCGCCTTCCGAGGGCTGGGCGCCATGTGGTGCTTCTGCCGCAAGCTCCCTGCATCATTCGACTGCCCTAGGAGGCTCAGAGCTCCGGATTAACATCAGGTGTTGAACCGGGAGACGGTAAATGATGGCTCTTTTCATTTGTTTCTCCCCAGCTGGATTTTTTGAGGCCCGTAACAATCTTTGGGCCAATAGGGATGTCGTAAGAGAAAAGCTGGCAAGAGAAGAACTAGACATTTACCAGATCGCAAGTAAGCAGCGAGGTTCCTTTGCCGGGGTCCCTCCCGTGTCCTTCCCTAAGGCGGGGCGACAGTCCCTGCTGGGGGTCCTCTTAGGTGCTCTTTCCACAGTGGATGCAAGAAGGAGCAGAGCAGAGACTTGGGGGGGGGCGGGAAACGCGGGGGAGAGGCTGTGCAGAAAGTTGCTTTTCCTGGGAAGGGGTGGGTGACACAAAGGTCGGGACCCTTGTCTGTGGCCATGTGGCCTGCGGGCTTATGTCGTGAGTGAGGTTTGCCCTGTCTTACTGGGAGGACCGCGGGAAGAGCCTTGTTCTGCTACTTTGCTCTGGGGAGAGGTAGGGAAGAGCCAGTCTGGAGCCCCGAGGCGAGTGCACCCCCTGCTCCTCGGGCGCATGTGCGGAGGAAGCTGCTGAGGTGTGGAAGGAGGAGACAGGAGCCGCACAGTCCCTGCCTCGCTGCCCTTGTGCCCCGGGCAGAGCTCTCTCCCTTGGGCTGACTTCGCCCTCACAGCGGCTGTGCCTTTGCTGGAGCTCAGCTCTGCCATGGGGCGAGGTGGGACCAGCGCCTGAGCTCAGCAGGCTGCTGGGGAGCTGAGTGGGAGCCTGGGCAGTGTAGTGCCAGCAGGTGCCACAGTGCCAGCGGCCGGGGAACTCCGGCCCAAACAGTGGGGATGTGATCTTTCCTTTCTGTCTGGATTCCATGAGCAGAAAGTGAGCCACGAGACGCTGGGACAACCAACGCAGCTCTGGCATCATTCGCCTTCATACCATAAAGCAGATCATCGACCAGGTAAGGCCTTCCGAACTTTCCTGAAGGTGGGCCACGAGCAGGGGGGGGGGCTGGGAGTTGATTAGAAAGTCGCAGGGTAGTTTGGTCAAATTCATGGTAGACCCGAAAAATATTAAGCCCTGGAAGCCTTAAAATCACTTTGAATTCTGGTGGCAACGATAAGCTTGAACCCCTTAAAAAATACAACTAAAATCACTCCCAAGGAAATAGCATCACCCACGCCGATAGGTGATTGTTAGTCATCACGGAGAGGCCGGTGCGGAGTCTCCCTCCGGCCGTGCACAGTGGGCCCTGCCCTGCGGGTCCCCAGGAGCACTAGGCTTGTTTGCTCAATGTCTCTATGGCTGGTTGTGACCGAACACTGCGTCTAAGCAGTGAGGTTGTCCTCAGAATGAAACTCAGTTTCGTATTTGGGGGCCCTTGCCCCTTGCATCTGGCTGACTCAGGTTCTATCCCCAGCCCCCCAGATGGCCCCCGAGCCTATCAGGTGTGATTGCTGAGTGCTACCAGGTTTGACCCAAAGCAAACAAATTGGTTTTGTTTTAATTAGGCTAGAAGTCACCTTGAATTAACTTCTGATTATGAAAATTTTTAGTTTGCTTCTGAGGTATTAGGGGAACACAGTTAAAAGTGGCAAGGGTGAGAGAGTCTGGGGTGTGTTTGTTTGCAGAGAGTGTGTGAGGGTTCAGATGTTTCCCCTTGTTCAGTCCCAAGCACATGGTTCCAGTGAGCAGCGGCCAGGAGTGACCCCTGTGTGCCACTGTGCTGTTCCAAGCCTCACCCTGAGCCTCCCGCCAAGCCTCCTTTCCCGGAGAGTTTTATTGGGCCTGGGCATGTGGCTCAGTGGTCAGGGTCTGCCTTGTAAGAGTGAGACCAGAGTTTTGTCCCCAGCATCTCACGCTACGACCTCAGCACAACGTCTGCTCAGTGTAGTGGGAGACCTGATTGCATCCTGAAGGGGAAGGGGAGAAAAAGCAAGGCTCCTGCCTGCAGCACACGGTGGGCTGTGGCTTTTCTCTAGTTGTCTTTACTCTTTTGGTTTTCACTCTCTGTCTTTTACTCTGTGCCTGCAGGACAAGCATGCTTTATTAGATGTTACCCTAACGCCGTGGACCGTCTGAATTATGCCCAATGGTACCAATTTGTAGTTTTTCCTTAACCTTGACTCGAAGCAAGTGTCAAGACCATGAGAATGCGGCTATGTCCAGAATCTCGGAAAAGTGCCAGGAAGTTATATGAGCGGTCTCATAAGCCGCAAGAACAACCACCATCTCTTTACAAGTGAGTAGTGTCTTCTTGGCCTTCCTTTGCTGAGGTGTGTAGGAAAGTATCTCCTATGTCGAATCTTAAGCCGCTTATTCCCGTCCTGCCAGCTAACTGGTTCCCTTTGATGGTAGACCAAGACGACAGTACAGTGTTCAGCTTGGAGGTTGGCAGGTGGGGCTCCGGCGCCATTCTGACTCCAATGAGCTCTAGCAGGGTAGGGCCAATTCTGGCTTTGACAGTGTTTAAGCCATAAGGCAATTCTGTGAATTAATTTGCAGCTACCATTAACTTGAATTCCATGAACGACGGCTGGTATGGTGCATTGAAGGAGGCGATCCAGCAGCAGCAGAACCAGTTGGTATGGGTCTCTGAGGGCAAGTAAGTGTTTCCCTACCTTTGCATTCCCAGTCTGTGGACTCTGTACGCAGCAGAGATGCCTCTGAGTCTCAGGAGGCCCTAATTGGATCAGCAGAGCAGTTTGGGAGGAGTTTCTCTTTGGGCTTATTGTTTCATGGAATGAAAAAAATGTGAATGACTAGAGATTCTGGCACCTTCCTAGCTTGAATGACCACCTCAGTGCTGTGTATGCAGATACTGTTTGCCCCTTGTTGTGTTTGGGTTTGGGGCCACACCTGGTGGTGCTCAGGGATAACCCCCTGCTCAGGTGGGTGCCCTCTTTGGTTTTGGGGATCAAACCAGGCTGGCCATTGCAAAGCAAACGCCCTTTCTGCTGTACTGTCTGTCTTGCAGATACTTTTCACATCAGGGTGCAGAGGGCAGAAGATAGTGCTGTCTTCTGACTTGGGAGCACTTGGAGCCTCGGCCTCGTGCTCCTCCTGGGACTGGGTGTGGAGGCAGGCGAATGTGAGGGAGAAATGTGGGGAAGCCAGGCTACCTGCCCCCCAAAGGGGCGGTCTGGTTTCTCTCACTCGGAAAGTAAGAACTTGAGTCCTTCGTTCCAGCTTTCCCAGAGTTTTCCAGTTGTTTCGCTCCACACTGTGGAAGTTTAGACACAGCAACACATCCGTTTGGCTTTGACTTTTTGCTTTGATCCCCCCAAACAGCCGCCTTCCAATCAGGACTTCCTGCTGCCTGTCTTCTGGGCGGGAGGGTGGTGTACAGGGAGGGCATTCCGGAAGTGAGCGGGCAGTGGCGGAGCTCTCGTTCTGGTGTCTGTAACGTGAACGCTCTTGCAGGAGATGAAGAATATCTGGTTTTTCGTTGTGTTTCTTATGTTTCCTTGGCGGCTTGATTTTTGTGTTTGCCTCTGCATGGCTCCTGCCTCGCTGCCCGTCCGTACTGCAGGTGCAAGTGCATGCTGCATGCTAAGGCCTGTGCCCTCCCCTGCACCCGCCTCCCCCAGACCATGCAGCCTGGGCCCACAGGGCTCCAGCGGCACCCACAGCCCCACAGGAAGGCCCAGAACCCGAGGTCTCAGGAGCTAGGCACAGGTGCCCTGAGGAACTGCCCTGGCAGCTGGCACACTGAGGACCCAGGGGAGAGACGTGCCCCAGTACTTGGGCAGCACACCGTCACCCAGTCTCACTCGCGGGCATTTGACGCACACACGGGCCTCGCCCACACCCTCTGCAGCCATACGCCCTGCCGCAGCTCGGCAGGTAGACGCTCAGGAGCCTGCGGGACTCAAGGCACCGTGTTCGTGTCTACTTGTTCGGGAGGGCTTTCGCTCTCCAGACCTTCATTTCCTCCCTTCGTCTTCACACTCTCCCCTCTTTGCTTCAGTTTTAGAATAAGACCCACCCCCCCCACACTTTCTGGTAGAACAGATCAGATTCTTAGGCCAAACTACGGCTGTGTTTTGTAAGTCGGAGAAGGCGTCAACTAAGCTGGATTTGTTCCCTCTTTCCACTCTGCAGTTTATCGGAGTAGATAGGCTCTTATAAAGGATTTCGTGTCACTTTGACTTTCTTGAACAACTGCTTGGATCTAATTATTGGGAAGTCCCTTCGCTAGAGCTGTACAGTCCTGGTGTGCTCCCTGCTGGCCCAAACCAGGCATGCTGAGACCTTTCCATGCGGGCCTGCCACTCCCCAGGGCCGAGCTGCCTGTGGGCTCTTCATCTGCATCGCACACCACTGTTGAGGTCAGGTGGCTGGTGAAGCCAAGTCGTTCTTCCCGGTGGCGGCGCTGGCCTCTTGGCAGACCTCACGAGTTCAGGATGATTGTAGAGAGCAAAAGGCCGACCTTGTCTCTGCAGCAGCTTTTGCAGAGTTTTAGAAGGCCCAGATTTGGGTGCTCCATTCCCCCTTGGGCCTGGACGGCGCATCCTGCAGATCTGGTTGTCAAGAGCAGGTCCGCCAGGGCATCTATGCAGTGTACCCTGGGCAGGGGCCATGCAGGGCTGCAGCAGGCGGCAAAGGGCCCTCTTCCGGGAGGCTGGATTCTGCAGGTCCAGGTCTTTCAGCCCAGGTCATGGTCGGCGTCTCAGCGCAGGGGACTTCGTTTGAGTTCAGGCGCTCTTCAAATGAGTGTCCCAGTCACTGTTTCCCTTCCCTCAGACCCTTCTGGTTTTCTTTCTGTCTGCTCAGAAGAGAATCAGGGCAGACTGGCCGGGCGCTCAGCTCCCCTTCTAGTCCAGAGTGGCCCGGCTGCCTATCTCCCACTTGTCCATTGGCTGGTACTGAAGTCTTGGTAGAGTCTTCCTGGAGGAGCCAGGGTTTGCATTGTTCACTTGGAGCGTAGGGCAGTCGGGAGGTTTTCTGATGCTGTTTCCTCCATGTTTTCCGTTTCCTCGTCACGCTCAGCCTGTCTGAACCGGCTCATTCTCAGTCTCCGCGGCGTTCTCCTGTTGGTGTGTCTTGTCGGCTGTTAGCTGGGGGTGGTGGCAGCCCCCTCTTCGCCTTATCCAGGCCGACACCTTGAGTGACTGGTGAGCTGGCACCACTATCCTTGTCCTGCGGGTTGGGCCCCCGAACTCTGGCCTTGTGCTGCTGCCGGCGCCGCTCCTTCTTCCGCCCTGCCGAAGTCTGCAGGCGCTCTGGGTGTCTGGCATTGGGTGCTCGCAGCCTTCCGGATCTTTCCTCACGGAAGCTCGGAAAACCTGCGTGTCCCTTCCCAAGAAAATGAGCCTCTCGGTCTCCCTTGGGAAATAAAGGCCATCTCTTCCAAGAATTACTGAATAAAATTCTGATTTACTTTTATTTGACCCAGGCGGACGGTGCCAGAAGCGCTGACCTTGATTTGCATGACGTTCGGCTGTCCTACCTGTCAGCCCGGGTAGCGATAGTACTCAATGGTTATGCTTACGGACAGTAGACAAACCGTCTCACTGTGAAGACACAGACACAGAGAGGCGGGCCCTACACTGATCAAGAACTAGACGAGACCCTTAATGACGAGGTGGGGACTCCCGAGTCTGCCATCACCCGCTCCGGAGCCTGTCAGAGGACCCCTCTGGAATGCAGCCTGAAAGCCAACCCCTACCACTCCTTCGCTCCAGGGCTGCGCCGTGAGCCCAGCCATAGACTAGACTGTCCGGATTTAAAGCTGCCTCGCGACAGGGACGGTCACACAGCGTTTGCCCAGCGGGGCGGGCCGGCAGGCGTGGAGTGAAGGTGCAGGTGCAGGATCTCTAGAGCTGTAGGCAGGCGTCCTCGGCTCCATCCTGAAGCGTGAGGTCTCCACTCCGCAGGATGCCGCTTGTTTGGGGCGGGGCTCGTTTCGGAACACAGGCTGTGAGGCTCACAGTCTTCAACACCATCAAGAAGTGTCCCAGCAGGCCCCTGAGTGAGCGAGCCGGGTAGACAGCAGCGCCCCCATTTCACACGTTTCCAACCTTCACAGAGAGCAGAGCCCTCATCTCCAGCCCCCCTGCCTCTCGCCAGAAACAACCCCAACACCGGCGGCCTCCTCTGCCGTTGCTCATACTGCGCCCTTCCCTCGGGTCTACCCGAGGAGCCGCCCCGGCTCCTGCCGCCACTTACTCCCCACAAGCTGCTTCTTACCAGGGCCCAGTGCTGAGGCAGCCCCGGAGCGCTCAGAAACCCGGAGCCACCAGTGTCGCCAGATGCAACCCGACTCCAGGTACCCCCTCGGCCGCGTGCGCTCTCGCCCGGCGCCCCCCAGCAGACAATCATTTTGCTTCAGCCCTTTGGTGTTCCCTTCGCTTCTCTCCTGTGGGGTTTTACGATCCGGCGCTTCCACTTGGTGCTCTCTGTTTGCAGTTTGCATGGCTTCCTTGGCTCAGCGATGATCGAGACCAGCCTGCCTTTTGATTGGGATTTGCGCTTCATTTGATTTTTTGGGTTTTCAGTATCCCTCAGAAGCCTCCCCTTTGATATGTAGTCGAGGCTCTACCATTGAATGGTTATTTTGTGAATGATGGGTGTCCATAAATTGACTCTCATGATTTTCACTGTCAGTGGCCAGCTCACGTGGAATCGTCGGCCAGTGCGTTGATTTTCTTCTGCCCTGATTTTCAGTTCACTTTTCATTCCATTACACTGGGAAACCTGCAGTAGAGACTCTCGGCTTCTCCCACCGATCTTCCTGTCATGGAGAGCAGTGGGGGTGCCATCCCTTTTCACTAGGTCCTGATGCCGGCTGGTTGGCTAGGATGGGGAGCACCGAGCTCTCACCGTGACGTCCGCACAGGTATACAGGAAGGACCCCTATTCCACGGAACTGCTGAGACAGAATCACGTTGATGAAGCAGCCGGCCATGGTCACCCTGGCAGAGGCCTGACCGAGAGACTGGGCCTCAGCTATGAGCCCCAGACCCCATACGCGCAGAAACAGGCCATCCGGGAGCTGGACCCGCCCACGTCCAGATATGACCCTCCAGCTACGACCCGTGCCCCGCTGCTATGGCCGTCTCGCGCTTTGAGGAGCAGTGGCCCTATTTTGTGGAGAGGCAGCCTCACCAGCCTCGGCCACCTTTTGACACTCACACTCACGGACCTCGCCCCCAGGCCTCACCTGACGAGCTCCTCAGACCGGGGTACTTCCCCACTTTGAGGTGAGCCGACCCCGTGTCCTTTGATGGCCGAGCGGCCGCCTTTGAGCAGCCACCCAGAACCTCCACCCTCCGCCACGAGGAGCCGCCGCCCCACTGGGTACGGGCTGCCCAGCAGATACCGGCCCGAAGCCCAGCCCTACTGCTGCTGGGCCCAGGTCGGAGGCAAAGCCGTCCTTGGAGCAGTACCCACGTTACGAGAGAAGCCCGCCAGGGCTGCCTTCGCAATCCAGCCACTACGAGCCTGCCGGCCCCGGCACCCAGCAGCAACCAAGCCCCTGCCGCCGCCCCCGGCTCACAGCTGGGAGAGATGAGGACCCGGCCATGGGGCGGCAGTCGGTTCACGCGGTGAGGATGTTCTGAGAACAAAAGGTCCCTCCTTGGAGCATAGGAATATTGAGGAACCATCTTGCTGGGTTCAGTAAAGCCCCATGGAGCGGAAGACTGTGGGGTAGGGTCCCTGTTGTGCGCCGCTTTGGGACACGTCTGTCCTTCTCCTACAGCCTGCGAGGGCCTCCAGACCCTCGGGGTTCCGGTCACAGCTCTAAAGCCGCTTGCAGAGACCAGCTGAGTTACCACGACAAACCCTGTACAGTGGGTGCACCGCCTGGTGTTAGCTCAGGAGGTAACATGCGGGCATCCTCCTCCTCAGTCACCCTGTGGCCGGCTCCAGCCCGACGATGGGAAATGCCAGGGTCACCCAAGTAAGCGGGGCTCCCCTACGAGGGATGAATCCCTAAAGGTCACTCACGCAGGTGTTCTTGGGGCAATTCACACACAGGTTGGCCATACTGAGGCCTCCCTGGGGTAGGGCACAGGGTCCGTGCTGGCCATGGTGCTTGAGGCTTGCGGTGGATGTGGGAACTCACTCCCCGCTTGAGCCAGCTTTCGATGACAGTCGTGCCTCAGCCAGGTGGAGCTGCTTCCCATAAATGCCTCCTGGGGCAGCGGGTGGGACCTGGTCCGCATCGCCTATCCACCGGCCATTGCCGGGACCTTCGGCTGCTGGGGGGCGCTGGGTCCTGACTTCAGAACTGGTGCCGGTGCTGAGCCTGCTCTCCCGCCCCTGTCCCAATGATGCTCTGCGTGCCCGGCTGCTGAGCCTGCTCTCCTCCCCTCGTCCCAATGATGCTCTGGGTGCCCGGCAACTGGAGCCTGCTCTCCGCCCCTCGTCCCAATATGCTCTGGGTGCCCGGCTGCTGAGCCTCTCTCCCGCCCCTCGTCCCAATGATGCTCTGGGTGCCCGGCTGCTAAGCCTGCTCTCCGCCCTCGTCCGGCAATGGAGCTCTGGGTGCCCAGCTGTGAGCTTGCTCTCCGCACCCTCGTCCCAATGATGCTCTAGTGCTCTGGCTGCCGGAGCCTGCTCTCCCGCCCTCGTCCCACTGATGCTCTGGTGCTCTGGCTGCTAGCTGCTCTCCGCCCTCGTCCCACTGATGCTCTCATGCTCTGGCTGCTGAGCCTCCTCTCCCCCCTCGTCCCACTGATGCTCTGGTGCTTTCCATGAAATATCAACACTCGTGTCGGCAGTAAGGTGCTTCTACTGACGGGAGCTCAGAACTGAAGTCAGCCACCACTCGAAACAGCTTCCTAAAAAGAACCTGCGCCCATAAAGCAGATGAGCATACCACTGCTCCTGCGCCTCGAGGCTTGGGCTGGCTGGCTAGTCCGCTAGGGGCAGCTGCTTGGTCCTGACTTGCGCGCTTGGGATGCCTTGCCGTCCCAGTTCTCTCGTGGCCATCCAGACACTGTTGTCTCTTGGTCACATTGCTTTCCTGGATTGTCTGCTTGGCCTGGCACCTCTGGTCACTCTTTAGAGACTATCCTGATGAGGGGAATTGTCTCTACCTCGCGGGCTCCTTGGAATGTCCGGCTGGGTAGGTACTGGGGTCCCAGCACGTGCGCGTTTGTCTGTGGGGGGTAGCTCGGTTATATTTGCCTGCAATCCCAGGCCGCCCGAAGTGAGAGAGGTCAGGAGGAGGTGCCATCGCTGCCCCTTTTTCAGTGCCATCTCAGACTTGTTTTCACTGTTCTGGTTCATTTCTGGCAGGATCCCAGAGCCCCGCGAAACCTCAGCGGCCCCGAAGATATCGTCCGGTCGAACCATTATGATCCCGGTGGAGGATGAGGAGTATTACCGGAAGCTAGCTCTCCTATTTGACCCCCGGAGTTTTGACAGCAAACCTGCCCTCGTGCCTACCGCCAGTCCCCAGAGGAAGCGAAGAAAGCTCACCCACAGGCCCAGCTTAGCTCTCCTCTTGCTCTGCCAAGTGGCGTGGACCAAGGCTCCAGTGAGGGTGCACAGGGTGCTCTGCAGCCTGCGGAGGGGCTTCTTAGGAAGTGCAGCTGGCTTGGGAGTCTAGAGAAAAGCCTGTGGGCCCAAGAGCTGCCAGTGACCATTTGCCTTCCTGCTCACTTCTGACCGCCGGCCTCCCTGCCCTCACCACTCTTGGACCTTAAGCTTCAGTGGCAACAGTGGAGGAGGGCTGAGCAGGCGGCAGGTCTGGTTACGCGTCCTGAACGGGCCTGTCTGGCCCTAGCGGTCAGGTTTTCCTGCTGCCCCCTCCGTGGTCTGCTTTGTCATCCAGAGGGGAGGCGGAAGTGGTGGAGGGAGTCATGTTCGCCTTCTCAGGCAGGAAAGAGTTTGTCATTTCTGCTGCTGGCACAGCAGCCTCTGGTCTGACTCCAGGCCCTGTTCTGTGCAGCCTCTACCGTCTCTTGGTGGAGGGTCCGGACCTAAGCAAAGCCCCTAGCTCTTCCTCTCCTCAGTCCCCGTAGTCCCTAGCCCGGCAAAGCCAGCGGGGGAAAAGGCAGACATGGCTTTTGGTAGGACTTTTGCTTGGCTCTAGCCCGGCAGGAAGGGCCGAGCTGTCGGGGCTGGGCTCGATGATTCTGTGTCCGTGCAGCACACACAGCTGGAGGATCTTCGTTTGGATAGGACAAAGTGGAGCTCGAGGCGAGCCAGCCACGCGACCGTGGTTACAGGTCCACATGCTGTGGCTAGTGTGACGATGTCTGGGGACACTGGAGCCCAGCCTACATAGGGGCTCTTGGGAAGGAGCAGCGGTAGCCTTGCAGGCAGTTCTGTTGCCAGGCGTGGGGAGGGGCGTCGTGCCTGTCAGGAAAGTACGGGAGGGCTGCACTCTAAGCTTCTGAGACCCATCTTACCTGGGGAAGGACCGGCAGCGTACGGTGCCGTGGAGAGACTGGTAGGAGGCCGGTGTCAGAGTCTATGCCCCTGTCCATCCCCAGCAGATGCTCCCCCGCCTCTGAAAGCAACCTCGACACTATGGGGGCTAGATGACAGCCGCCCAGAAGCCTCTTGGTCTTGCAGTTCCAAGCCGGCAGCAAAGTGAGGCAAAGGAAACAGCCCCGGGACTCACCTCCAGAACGAGGCAGATGTTTCCAGGGAGTTATCCTAAGCAGAGCAGCTGCCTCACTACAAGTCCAAGGCTCAGAGTTGGCCTCGGCAGCTTCACCAGTGTGCCAGGAATAGCGTGAACTGAGGCCGCAGGCGCCATCCCCTCACTGGCAAAGAAAACAAATAAACCACTGGGACTTCCTTTGCCGCCCCTAAACTCTCGGCTGAAGAAATTCCCCAGGGCAGAGAAAGCGTCCGCATTCCATTTCCTCGCAGGCGGAGGCTAGGACCCACAGAAGGGGCTTCAGCGGCTCAGCCGCAGGAGAGAAGCCCTGCAGTAGTGAGGATGGGGTGGGCACTCCTGCTGCCAAAGACAGGGTGGCTAGGAGTGGGCCTGTGGTGCCCTCCGCGTTGCCCATGGGGGGGAGGTGCAACCCAAAGCGGCGAAGAGCAACTGTCTCATGCTGACAAGAACGACTGCGCCAGGGATCCAGAAACAACAGGCCAAGTATGGAAGTGCAAGAAACCCTTCACTGCTGGGCAGTGTCCCCTGGGCCAGCCTCTGAGTGCGTGGACATGCCTCACAGGGCGAGAAGTGAACTTCCATTGGACCTCAGAAGTGATTTGCTTTCGGCATCTGTCCGAAGACAAAGACGTTCCCTGGGGAAAGCTCTGGCTGGCTGTGTCTGGGCCACGTACGCCAAGACTGAGGGCCGGTGGAGGGGGTCCACTCAGGGCTCCAAACAGCTCTGCGCTGAGTCACCTTCTGGGACTCTTAAGACCTAGAGGGGCTGTGGAAAGTGGAGTGGAGTGGGGAGGGCAGGTGCCGGGGGGAGCCAGTGCGGGCACAGCTGCATGCTGGCAGCAAGTGGGGCCTTGAAGGCAGTAGGGTGGGCTGCAGGTCAGTGGCGGGTGTGGCCCTTGGTCCACCAGAAGCATAAAAAGGGGAGCATTACTGAAGACCAGACTGCCTTGGTGAGCAGAGTGAAGCCGAAACCTGTAACCAGGGAGTTGGAGATTGGTAGCGAGTTTCCGTGTCCAAGTGACTTTCAGAGCAAGCTCGAGACAGACTGCTGCTGGCCTGGCGCCCATCCCTAAAGGGACCAGAGCCGTGTCGGGCACTGCCCACCTAGCTCCTTTTTTCAGAGAACATCCCACCCTCAGGCATCTGATTGCACCTACTAACCCTTTATCATTCCTGTTTAATTTGGTTTCTGTCCTTGTTCCACAAATGGCAGAGGGAAGCGGGGGCCCCAGGCTCGCTCAGTGGCAGCTGGAGGGGTGGTAGGACCATCGCTGTAGGACTGGGAATTGTCCAGGCATGTGGCGTGACGGGGGCTGCGGTGGGCTCGTGCGCTGGTGGTTGCTGTCACTCCCTTTGACCATGAGTTTGCCTCATTAGGTCGTCTGTTCTCTGTCCCGTTTCCCTTAGCGCTTGCTCTGCCGCTAGCTGTGGCTGCCTGCAGAGGACGCCATGGTAACGGGCCTTTGTGTGAGCTGTGGCCACGGGCGTGTGGCCTCCCCCATTGTGTCCTCGGCTTTATGTGCATTCTCAGACTTCCGTGTCTCTTCTGGCCAGGCTCCAGGCCGCAGGGCATGGCTCAGAACTAGCTTGCCAGCCTGAGAGCCGGGCACAAGCTGCCTTTCAGCTGCCCTCCCAGCTGTGCACATAAAGCCAGCACGCTCGGCCCCTCCTACCAGGGTTCTGTGGCAGTTGTGTGATTTGGGAGTCAATTGTAAAGCAGTCCAGTGTGACCACCCAGCTAAAGCCCTGGAATTAAAGCTGGGTGGACTCCAGAGTCCTCGTGAGTGGTGTTGTTTGGCAGCGCCTTCGCCAGCACCGAGCAGGTCAGTGGAGGGCAATGCCAAAGAGAAGATGGTGTTGTTCGTGGTGCTCAGACGCGTGCACTCAGGCCTTGTACCCTACAACATGGCCAAGTTCAACTGGCGCATCACTGGAGAGTCTGAATTGAGCCAGGACCAAGGCTTGTGAACCTCAGTCACAGACCTCTGTGGTAGCCTAGATTTAGGGGCCCATGGATAACGTTTTGCAATGGTACACATACTCAAAGTCCACCTGCCTTCGCC
>JAJIBD010033498.1:0-83822 GCA_021461705.1 Cryptotis parvus | reverse complement strand
TCACACCAAGTAACAGTCCCAGCGGCAGGTATCACTGTGTTGCCCCACTCAGCATCACTGTTCAATAATAGGATTTTCCCCTTGGTTTCTGAACTAATCTCAAATTAATTGTATTGTCTGTGCCTTTGCTTTATGTGTGGTTTTTTTTGGATTGATTGTTTTTTTTGCTTGACTGTTTAAATTTAATTCATTTTTGAATTTATTATGATGAATGATTCTTAGTGTTGAACTAGCCTTGCACTTTTTTGAAATAATCCTACTTTTTTGGTTATTGTATAATATTTTAGTATATTATAAATTTACTAAAATGTTCATCAATAAATGCACGAGATGAGAGGTGACTACAAGAGTATCCCACCCTCATGGCAGAGTCGTATTTGATATGCCAAATACCAGTAACAATTATAGACCTCATTCCCATGACCTTATGGAATGGTGTGAGGGGCTCTTCATGTTCTGGAGCTAGCAGACACTAGCATGACTGGAGCGTATGGAGATGCAACTGGTGCCGCTTCAGCAAATTGATGAATAACGGAAGACAGTGATACAAGTGATGACATTCCAGAGACTCACACTTTATTACATTATTCTTGTCTTGCTATGTATGCTTGGGATTTTCCAGTAAAAAACCTTCTATAAAATTGCCATAGAGGCTTGCAGTAATTTTCACTTGATCCAGACCGATGGAAGAACAAATGATTTTGTTTTTTAGTGTTAGTAGCAGAGCAAAAAATCTAGACAACCTATAGGGATGGTAGATTTAATTGTATCTTTTTATTCAAGGGTGTATTTTTGCCCCTTGAAAATTGTATGGTATGTAAGTATGAATTTACAAACAAAATCCCACCTATATACCTATGTGTATAGCTATAGAAAAACTGTTTCATCTTTGCTCCTAGTACCAAGCTCGTGGCACATCCGTTACTATCAACTTCCTTTCTCAGCCCAGCTGGTTCTGTTTTCTGTATTCTGGGGAAACTTGGTGGACATTTAGTTTACTCGCGTTGTTGCTAATAGAAGAATAATTACAAACGGGTTCTAGAATTTTTTGTTTAGGTTAGAAGATGCTTTTCTAATCTCTGAATTTTGCATTTTACTAATTACTATTGGGATTGAATGTGTTTTGTGGGCTACTTTGTACTTTTTGGTGAATAACCTCTTTCTGGACATTCTTTTTTTTTTTTTACTTGTATGTTTTAAATTCTTTTGTAGGTATCAAATTCATCTTACATTGTTATTGATCATTAATAGGTTTCATAGATGTTAGTTTAAGTTCCGTGAAATTGCTAGTGCACAGCTCTTTCTCTTACCAGTTATTTGTATGTCTTTGAACTTCTGTGTGTATTTGCTTTTGGTGTTACAGTTAGGCTTTGGTGTGAGTCTCACTTTAAAAAGGCCTCTATCTTTTGGGCTATATCTGACAGTGACAGTACCCAAGACCCAGGCAAGTGCTCTTGGCTTTGTACTTGGGGATCACTCCTGTTGGAGCTGAGGAACCACCTTAATGTGGTGCAAAAATTGAACCTGGGCAGTCATGTGCAAGGCCAGTGCCTACCCTGGTGTCCGCTCTGGCCCACATTCTTAAACCTTGGTCTTCCCAGGAGCACGTTTCTTCTGCGGTAGGTATAGACTTGCCCGCCTCTGATACCTCGCCCATCTGTGATTTTCTGTGAAATTGCCACTAGATGTTTAGTGTGTATTTGGGGTTTGGGGGCCACACTTGTCAGTGTTCAGGGAGGCTTATTCTTGGCTCCCAGTCCAAGTCACTCCTGGCAGGGTTTGAGGATCTTTGTGGTGCCAAGGATTGGCCCCAGGTTGGCAGCATGGGACAGACTCTGCCCTCTGTACCTCCACTCTACTTTATCTCCGACTTCGTAGAATATTTTGGTAATATTTTGAACTTAGACCAAGTTCTTTTTAAGGCAAGATGACTTGGCTCTCCTAACAAACTTTGCCATTCTTTTTTTCTGATAATTCTGCATTTTTTTTTTTTAATGTTTAGTCTCCGAGCAGAGAGGAGCAGAGGATCTCTAAACCTGGTGCCATCTCCACGCCCGTAAAGCACACAGATGATCAGGCCCCTAAAGCAATAGAAGAAGTCAGAGTTGAAAGGAACGAGAAACCAGCGCCTGCTCTTCCAGGTGCGGTCAGCGCACCCTGGGCTGCCCCGGTGACTGTCCCAGAAACAGCGATGCCCACGGCCTCGCCTGGCTTCCTTAGGGGGGCCCTGGAGGTCTGACAAGCCTCCAGGGTAGTGCAGTGTCGGCTGACAGTGTGGTCAGCCCTCCTCAGGTGGGTGCAGGCGGGCCCAGTGCCTTCCTTGTTTCGGTGATTTTACCTGTTTTCCAGTGGTAAGATCTTTATATACGTGCCTGTCCTTGGCATGTGGCCCCTGGAACCACTCTTGCGACTCCATAAGAGTCTGGCTTTGTCCTCTTGGAGTGTCTGGAGCTTTTCGTTGGCTCCACGCCCCTTTCTTCTCTCCAGTCTTCTCTGCTTGCTGAGTGGCATTGTGGACGTCCCTATGAGAGTCGCCACCGGAAGGCGGTCTGGATCCCCACCAAGGGGTGCCTTCTTCCCTGCAGCCTTCCTGTGTTGCTCTTGGCTGGAGAAGAGCTATTTATTTCAGTCTCACGAGAGCTCAGCCACCGCATAACAGGTGCTCTTGTCAGCGGGACTCACTCATGGATGGACGAACTCTGAGACACGTGGCCCTGTTAACATTTTTGGCGACAAATCATTAATATTTTAAACATTTCTATTGCCTGGCTATTTCACTGGTTGCTTATGTTCCTGTCCTTCCCTTTTAAATAAAGTTAAAAAAAAAACTTATATGCACAACTTATATTTCCTCTCCCCTTAGAACCAAAGCCTGTGTATGCTCAAGTCGGGCAGCCTGATGTGGACCTACCTGTCAGCCCTTCCGACGGCGCCTGCCTGATCCAGCACACGAGGACGGATTCTGGCGGTAATGCCTCTTGAGACTGTCCTTGGTTTGCGCAGCATTAAGCATTGCTTAAAGTAAGACTTTAGGGCTGGGTTGATAGCACCGCTGGTATGGCACTTGCCTTGCACAAGCCAATCGGAGTTGGTCTGAAGTATGTGACCCAAAACAAATGGAAAATGGAGGGTTCTTTTTTGGGGGGAGGCAAACCATTATATCCTTTTGTATAACCATTGTACACTGCTGATTGGTTTATATCCATGTGATAGGAGCAGAGACTAGAGAACAAAAAAGGACACTTCCATGAGTCCGTGTCTTGCCGTTGTTTTCTGCCTAGTTTCAGGTCAAGAGTGGCAGAGTTACAGAATGGTTTTCTACTTAAACATCAGAACTCTTCGAACTTTCTATTGCTCTCATTTACACACACACACACACACACACACACACACACACACACACACACACACACCCAGTGTACTTCCATGTTTCCTCGGGCCATGTAACTGTTGGTCTCGGCTGTCTTCATTTGGGCAGGATCCCAGCCACTTGGCTGGTCGTTGCATCCTGTACACCCACACACAACAGCCGAGTGCTCACAGACAAGCCAGATATGGCCATGAGAACGTGGCCCGCTAGTCCGGGTTCAGTCCTCTGACTGGGTGTGAGGCAGAGGCTGTCTGCCCGTGTGCTTGCACCCACTGACGCCACTCGGTTGGGGCAGAGTCAGACGCCATATGTGGCTCGTGGGCAGATTGTGGGGTGGGTGACCAGGCCAGCCTACAGTTTTTGTCCTCGTCCTCCGTCCACTAGTTGCTCTGCGGCCCTCTCACCAGCTGAACAGAGGCCTTTCTAGGGGCCCCTCAGGGATATCCCCAGGCGTGCTTGAGAGCATTGGAGAAGAGTGGATACGGTGGGAAGCGCCTCCATCCTGGAGTCACACGCCCGCCCCGGGTTGGGGACTCCTGTGAGGGCCAGGCCATGGTGCAGCGGGCAGTGCTCCCCCTCAGGTGGGCACCTGCCAGCTGCCTGCCTCAGTCTCCCAATCTCTGCTCCCTCTGTGGACTCTCCTGGTGGGCGGCCCAGAGGCCTCCTGTGATTGCTGACTGCCCGCCCGGAGGTGACAGCACGGGCTGGGATGATTCCGATGCCCCGTCACTAGGGGGGATTGATCAGTTTATGCTGTGGTTTCTATTTTTGTAAAGCTACTAGTTATTTAGAAAAGCCATTTTGCTCTGAATTGGGATGGGAAAATGGAAGATGCGATGAGCCTTTGGGAATGTGCCATAAGAATGAGAGTTGGGAAAATCCTGTTTCTATAAGCTCTATATTAGTTTGTAAAGCAAGTATTTCATGGCATTCGAATATCTTGAAATTTTACTAACCAGAAAATACAGGACTAGTTAATCTGATTTGGGATTCTAGTACTGATTTCCTCACTAGATTAGTGGCATAGGGGAGTTTGCAGGTGAGGGGGGGTCTTTATTTCTCTCTGAATATCGTTTTGTTACGGCAGTTTGCGATCACTTTCCAAATGTCTCCTAACGCTCTCAAATGAAATTGTTTGTTTTCACAGGCCCAGCATGAAATTGGTCAAGTTCAGGAAAGGAGACAGTGTGGGTTTGCGGCTGGCTGGTGGGAACGACGTGGGGATATTTGTGGCTGGCGTTCTGGAAGACAGCCCCGCTGCCAAAGAAGGTCTGGAAGAGGGCGACCAGATCCTCAGGGGTGCGTGAGCCGCCCGCGTGGGCGGGGCTGGGGGGTCTGAGCTCTCCACACAGCCCCTCCCACACTGCTGAGGGACCGGCTTGTGCGGATTTGCCACTGCCCGTTCCAGTCTTCACCCTGCTCCCGTCTACTGTCTCCCGCACGGTGCAGAGCCTCTCTCCCTTCTCACTGGGGTTCCGGACCTGTCAGATCCGTATCCGAGCCAAACATTCAGACTGGCCTGACGGCTGTGGGCCTGGGGTGGGGGACCCTGCAGCCGCCCATGGAGTCTTCCTGTGACAACCCCGTGCAGGGAGACAGTGTGTGCTGCCCCGCCAGGGCTGCTGCTGGAGAGGCAGGAAGACCCTTTCGGGTCGCTCTCCTCGCCGTGAGCGTTACTGCTTGGTCCCACCGCGCCAGGCGACTCTTTGCTTCTGAAAGTGCCGCACCTGCCTGCTGGTCTGCTCCCCGGCTGCGGGGGGCCAGGAAGCTGCTCTCTGAGCCCCCTTGTGCCCTGCCCTTCCTGGCTCCAGCACTTCCTGTTCCATCTCACGCTTGCTCGTTTGCTGGTGTCCTGGTACCTCTCGGCGGACTCCCTGTCCTCCGTCCGTAGTGCTGTCAAGCTGGTCACCTGCGCCCCTTCTCTGCTCTGCATCTCCAGGAGCCAGCCTCTGGCTCACCTGTCCCGTGGCCCAGCAGGGCTCTCCCCAACTCATCTCCTCGGCCGCTCTGTGTGTGCTGTGTGGTCACATGCCGGCGGCTCTGCTGCTCGGCCCTTCTGCTCTCTCCTGACTGGCCGTGAGTCTTCAGCCGCTCAGAGAGCAGGAGCAGTGCCCATGACATCTCCCGTGATCATTCTCGCCCTCCACACTCTGTCCAGAGCCCCTTGGTCTCTGCCAGCTGCAGTGGCCATTTCGGCTCTCTCACGCCAGGCTCGGCAGGCCAGAGCGTTACTGGGTGTGACCCAAAAAAAAAAAAAAAATAGTACATAGTGACCTCTTTTTTTCCTCTTTCTTTTCTTTCTCATATATATATATATATATATATACATACATATCTCGCTCTCTCTCTCTCTCTTTCAAATTTTATTGTACCACTTTTAGACATACAATTGCAAGATGCTCATGTAGAGTTTTGGCTCATGTAGAGTTTTGGTTCCACAGTGTTCCAACACCCATCCCACCACCCGAACCCATCTCCCATCACCAATGTCCCCACCTCCCTCCCCCTCCCACACCTCAACTACTTGGTTCTGTATGTCTTTTTCTCTCCTCTCTATCTCTCCCTCCCTGCCAAACTTTCCCACACATCGTAGAATGCAGTACATTAAAGGACATAACTGTTTCCACTAGTTTGATGGACGCGCCGGCCGCAAGCAGCCCACGACTTAGGGGGCCTCATGGTCAGCATCTGGACAGCGAAGGGTTTTGCTCTGTTAATCTGATCTTGAGGTAGCATCTCAGCGTCTGGACAGCGAAGGTGGCGGCTAGTGTGGTGGGCGAGTCATCCGGCTGCTTCCAGGACCCCCCAGAGGTGATGGGCCCACTCCCAAGACCCATCTGTCCTCCTGGGAGCCCCATGGACAGCTAAGCCTGGGAGAGGCCGAGTTCCAGCTTCCCCAGTCGCGTTTGAGACCCATAGTGACCTCTTTAAGTAAAATTCCATAAGGTGAAAAGAGGAACACCTGTGTCTGACCTTCACACTCAGTGGTAACATTTTTGGGAAGTTTCACTTTGGTCCTTAAGGGACCAGCTATGAAGTAAGGTTGTCATAGTAACCGCTACAGCCTGTATCATCCTGGTGTCTAGCTGGATGCTGCTGATGCCGCGGGACTTTAGCTATGAGTAAAGGTTGTCATAGTAACCGCTACAGCCTTCGTCATAGTAACCACTGCAGCCTGCGTCATCCCAGTGTCTAGGCGGATGCCGCGGGACTTTAGCTATGAGTAAAGATTGTCATAGTAACCGCTACAGCCTTCGTCATCCCAGTGTCTAGACGGGTGCCGCGGGACTTTAGCTATGAGTAAAGGTTGTCATAGTAACCGCTACAGCCTGCATCATCCCAGTGTCTAGGACGGGTGCCGCGGATGCTGCGGGACTTTAGCTATGAGTAAAGGTTGTCATAGTAACCGCTACAGCCTGCATCATCCCAGTGTCTAGGCGGGTGCCGCGGGACTTTAGCTATGAGTAAAGGTTGTCATAGTAACCGCTACAGCCTGCGTCATCCCAGTGTGTAGACGGGTGCCGCGGGTGCCGTGTTCTTACTCCGGAGGACTCATTCCTTTGGGTTTCGGCTTCAGGGACTTGGCGCAGTTTGACTCTTGTGCAGTCTCAAGTGAATTATTTTAAGTTTTACTTATTTTCTAAATTAAAAAAATTTTATTTTAATGTCACACCTGGCAGTGCTCAGGGGACCTTAGGGGATGCAGGGGATCGAATGTGCAAGGCAAATGCCCTACCCATTGTACTATCACTCCGGCCCCTGATTCAAGTTTGTTTGTTTGTTTTTGGGTCACACCCAGCAATGCTCAGGGTTTACTCCTGGCTCTGCACACAGGAATTACTCCTCGCAGTGCTTGAGGGACCATATGGGATGCCGGGATTGAACCTGGGTTGACCGCATGAAAGACAAAAAATAGCCTTACCTGCTGGACTATCACCCCAGCCCCTGATTTCAGGTTTTAAAGAAAGAAATCCTACAGAAAGAATATCTGGAATTTGATTTTGTCTTTCTGAGTGAAATTAGCTAGATTTAGCATGGATGATCTTGACTCGGGTCGGGTGGACTCTGAAGAGACTTCCTCCCCTAGCTCCCTTCTTTGACTTGGTTCTACTTATTTTGTGTTCGTGTACATATTGGTCTCTAGTGTAAAATACAGTTCCCACTGTAAGATGGAAATCTTCAAACTAAGTAAACTATTATAGACTGTGATGTGAGAGTAAGTTGTGAAATGATTTGGCAGGTAAACAATGTGGACTTCACGAATATCATCCGAGAGGAAGCTGTTCTTTTCCTACTGGACCTCCCGAAGGGAGAAGAAGTGACCATCCTGGCCCAGAAGAAGAAAGACGGTGAGAAGCACCGTTGCCGTGTGGGCAGGCAAGCTGAAATGCTTCTCAGCTTGTTCTCGTCTTTTAAGATGATTCCGTGTGGGGTGAACAGGCAGCCGAGAGAGCTTATCCGAGAGGGGGCTTGTTTTGCTCGTCATTCAGGTGCTCGCATTCCTCTCTGATCGTTGCCCCGCATAGTTACCGGGCCGAGTGGTGGCGTTCCCGGAACCGTCCTGCCCTGGGCAGAGCAAGAGGGGCCCTTTCTGTCAGCTGGCCATCAGGGTCTCTCACAGCTGTGTCCGTGGGTTTTGTCCTGAAGGTTCTTGCCCAGACCCGAGAGAATGCCGACTTCCTTCTCCCTGAGTAGGTGGACGCTGGCTTCCAAAGAAAAGGGTCTCTTTCCCCGCCCCATCACTCCTGCCGAGGTGTCGGTCTGCAGGGGCAGGGTGTGTGGCATCTGGCCGGTCTTTGGCGGCAGGCAGAATCTCTCTGGATTTTGGCCACATCCAATGATTCAAACAAAGCACAGTGCGACTTTCCGGGGTTTGCTCCGAGCCCCATTCTCAGGACAGCAGCGCTGTCCATACTTCCTGGCCCGTGGGGTGGAGATGGGGGATGAGCAGGACTCAGGCTGCTGGTTTTGTCAGCAGCGTGTGGTGTACGTCATGTTCTTACGAGGTTGATTTCCGGTTCCCTTTATTGTAATTTCTGTCTTGTTTCCTTTTAGTTTATCGTCGCATTGTGGAATCGGATGTTGGGGATTCTTTCTATATTCGAACCCATTTTGAATATGAGAAGGAATCCCCCCTACGGACTTAGTTTTAACAAAGGAGAGGTGTTTCGAGTTGTGGATACCTTGTACAATGGGAAACTGGGCTCTTGGCTGGCTATACGGATTGGCAAAAACCATAAGGAGGTGGAGCGAGGCATCATCCCTAACAAGAACAGGTGGGAATGTGGGGGCACTTCCCGCCCCTGGGGCCTGGTCTGTCTGCGCCTGAGCTGGCGGGTCTGTGTTGGGACCCTGACTACTGAGCCTGCGCTGGGTGGCGGGGGTGTCTGACTGGTGTTTCCGCCTTCTGTTACCTGGGGCCTGTTTCCGTCCAGGGCCGAGCAGCTGGCCAGTGTGCAGTATACTCTTCCCAAAACGGCCGGCGGTGACCGTGCCGACTTCTGGCGGTTCCGGGGACTCCGCAGTTCCAAGAGGAATCTCCGGAAGAGCAGAGAGGACTTGTCGGCCCAGCCAGTGCAGACCAAGTTCCCGCATACGAGAGAGTCGTCCCTCGGGAAGGTAGGCTGTGTGCCCGTACCTTCCCGAGGGCTGGGCGCCATGTGGTGCTTCTGCCGCAAGCTCCCTGCATCATTCGACTGCCCTAGGAGGCACTTAGACTCCCGGATTAACATCAGGGGTGTTGGAACCAGGAGACGGTAAATGTGGCTCCTTTTCATTTGTTTCTCCCCAGCTGGATTTTTGAGGCCCGTAACAATCTTTGGGCCAATAGCGGATGTCGCAAGAGAAAAGCTGGCAAGAGAAGAACCAGACATTTACCAGATCGCAAGTAAGCAGCGAGGTTCCTTTGCCGGGGTCCTCCCGTGTCCTTCCCAAGGCGGGCGACAGTCCCGTTGCTGGGGGTCCTCAGGTGCTCTTTCCCACAGTGGATGCAAGAAGGAGCAGAGCAGAGACTTGGGGGGTGGGGGCGGGAAAGCGTGGGAGAGGCTGTGCAGAAAGTTGCTTTTCCTGGGAAGGGGTGGGTGACACAAAGGTCGGGGACCCTTGTCTGTGGCCATGTGGCCTGCGGGCTTATGTCGTGAGTGAGGTTTGCCCTGTCTTACTGGGAGGGACCGCGGGAAGAGCCTTGTTCTGCTACTTTGCTCTGGGGAGGGTGGGAAGAGCCAGTCTGGAGCCCCCGCGAGTGCACCCGGCTCCTCGGGCGCGTGTGCGGAGGAAGCTGCTGAGGTGTGTGGAAGGAGGGGGAGACAGGAGCCGTACAGTCCCTGCCTCGCTGCCTTGTGCCCCGGGCAGAGCTCTCTCCCCTTGGGCTGACTTCGCCCTCACAGCGGCTGTGCCTTTGCTGGAGCTCAGCTCTGCCATGGGGCGAGGTGGGACCAGCGCCTGAGCTCAGCAGGCTGCTGGGGGAGCTGAGTGGGAGCCTGGGCAGTGTAGTGCCAGCAGGTGCCACAGTGCCAGCGGCCGAGGAACTCCGGCCCAAACAGTGGGGATGTGATCTTTCCTTTCTGTCTGGATTCCATGAGCAGAAAGTGAGCCACGAGACGCTGGGACTGACCAACGCAGCTCTGGCATCATTCGCCTTCATACCATAAAGCAGATCATCGACCAGGTAAGGCCTTCCGAACTTTCCTGAAGGTGGGCCACGAGCAGGGGGTGGGGCTGGGAGTTGATTAGAAAGTCGAGGGTAGTTTGGTCAAATTCATGGTAGACCCTAAAAATATTAAGCCCCTGGAAGCCTTAAAATCACTTTGAATTCTGGTGGCAACGATAAGCTTGAACCCCTTAAAAAAATACAACTAAAATCACTCCCAAGGAAATAGCATCACCCGCGCCGATAGGTGATTGTTAGTCATCACGGAGAGGCCGGTGCGGAGTCTCCCTTCTGGCCGTGCTCGTGGGCCCCTGCCCTGCGGGTCCCCAGGAGCACTAGGCTGTTTGCTCAATGTCTCTATGGCGGTTGTGACCGAACACTGCGTCTAAGCAGTGAGGTTGTCCTCAGAATGAAACTCAAGTTTCGTATTTGGGGGCCCTTGCCTTGCATCTGGCTGACTCAGGTTCTATCCCCAGCCCCCAGATGGCCCCGAGCCTATCAGGTGTGATTGCTGAGTGCTACCAGGTTTGACCCAAAAGCAAACAAATTGGTTTTGTTTTAATTAGGCTAGAAGTCACCTTGAATTAACTTCTGATTATGAAAATTTTTTAGTTTGCTTCTGAGGTATTAGGGAACACAGTTAAAAGTGGCAAAAGGGGTGAGAGAGTCTGGGGTGTGTTTGTTTGCAGAGAGTGTGTGAGGGTTCAGATGTTTCCCTTGTTCAGTCCCAAGCACATGGTTCTTGTGAGCAGCGGCCAGGAGTGACCCCTGTGTGCCACTGTGCTGTTCCAAGCCTCACCCTGAGCCTCCGCCAAGCCTCCTTTCCCGGAGAGTTTTATTGGGCCTGGGCATGTGGCTCAGTGGTCAGGGTCTGCCTTGTAAGAGTGAGACCAGAGTTTTGTCCCCAGCATCACACGCTCGCACCTCAGCACACAACGTCTGCTCAGTGTAGTGGGAGACCTGATTGCATCCTCAGAAGGGGGAAGGGGGAGAAAAGCAAGGCTCCTGCCTGCAGCACACGGTGGGCTGTGGCTTTTCTCTAGTTGTCTTTACTCTTTGGTTTTCACTCTCTGTCTTTTACTCTGTGCCTGCAGGACAAGCATGCTTTATTAGATGTTACCCCGAACGCTGTGGACCGTCTGAATTATGCCCAATGGTACCCAATTGTAGTTTTCCTTAACCCGGACTCGAAGCAAGGTGTCAAGACCATGAGAATGCGGCTATGTCCAGAATCTCGGAAAAGTGCCAGGAAGTTATATGAGCGGTCTCATAAGCTTCGCAAGAACAACCACCATCTCTTTACAAGTGAGTAGTGTCTTCTTGGCCTTCCTTTGCTGAGGTGTGTAGGAAAGTATCTCCTATGTCGAATCTTAAGCCGCTATTCCCGTCCCTGCCAGCTAACTGGTTCCCTTTGATGGAAGACCAAGACGTACAGTACAGTGTTCAGCTTGGAGGTTGGCAGGTGGGGCTCCGGCGTCATTCTGACTCAATGAGCTCTAGCAGGGTAGGACGAATTCTGGCTTTGACAGTGTTTAAGCCATAAGGCAATTCTGTGAATTAATTTGCAGCTACCATTAACTTGAATTCCATGAGCGGCGGCTGGTATGGTGCATTGAAGGAGGCGATCCAGCAGCAGCAGAACCAGTTGGTATGGGTCTCTGAGGGCAAGGTAAGTGTTTCCTACCTTTGCATTCCCAGTCTGTGGACTCTGTACGCAGCAGAGATGCCTCTGAGTCTCAGGAGGCCCTAATTGGATCAGCAGAGCAGTTTGGGAGGAGTTTCTCTTTGGGTGCTTATTGTTTTCATGGAATGAAAAAATGTGAATGACCAGAGATTCTGGCACCTTCCTAACTTGAATGACCACCTCAGTGCTGTGTATGCAGATACTGTTTGCCCCTTGTTGTGTTTGGGTTTGGGGGCCACACCTGGTGGTGCTCAGGGATAACCCCCTGCTCAGGTGGGTGCCCTCTTTGGTTTTGGGGATCAAACCATGGTTGGCCATTGCAAAGCAAACGCCCTTTCTGCTGTACTGTCTGTCTTGCAGATACTTTTCACATCAGGGTGCAGAGGGCAGAAGGTTGTGCTGTCTTCTGACTTGGGAGCACTTGGAGCCTCGGCTTCGGGTGCTCCTCCTGGGATTGGGGTGTGGAGGCAGGCGAATGTGAGGAGAAATGTGGGGGAAGCCAGGCTACCTGCCCCCAAAGGGGCGGTCTGGTTTCTCTCACTCTCGGAAAGTAAGAACTTGAGTCCTTCGTTCCAGCTTTTCCCCAGAGTTTTCCAGTTGTTTCGCTCCACACTGTGGAAGTTTAGACACAGCAACACATCCGTTTGGCTTTGACTTTTGCTTTGATCCCCTCAAACAGCCGCCTTCCAATCAGGACTTCCTGCTGCCTGTCTTCTGGGCGGGAGGGTGGTGTACAGGGAGGGCATTCCGAAGTGAGCGGGCAGTGGCGGAGCTCTCGTTCTGGTGTCTGTAACGTGAACGCTTGCCAGGGGAGATGAAGAATATCTGGTTTTCGTTGTGTTTCTTATGTTTCCTTGTCGGCTTGATTTTTGTGTTTGCCTCTGCATGGCTCCTGCCTCGCTGCCCGCCGTGCTGCAGGTGCTCCAGTGCATGCTGCATGCTAAGACGCCTGTGCCCCTCCCCTGCACCCGCCCTCCCCAGACCATGCAGCCTCGGCCCACAGGGCTCCAGCGGCACCCACAGCCCCACAGGAAGGCCCAGAACCCGAGGTCTCAGGAGCTAGGCACAGGTGCCCTGAGGAACTGCCCTGGCAGCTGGCACGAGGGACCCAGGGGAGAGACGTGCCCCAGTACTTGGGCAGCACACCGTCACCCAGTCTCACTTCGTGGGCATTTGGCGCACACACGGGCCTCGCCCACACCCTCTGCAGCCATACGGCCCTGCCGCAGCTCGGGCAGGTAGACGCTCAGGAGCCTGCGGGACTCTAAGGCACCGTGTTCGTGTCTACTTGTTCGGGAGGGCTTTCGCTCTCAGACCTTCATTTCCTCCTTCGTCTTCACACTCTCCCTCTTTGCTTCAGTTTTAGAATAAGACCTAACGTCCCCCCACACTTTCTGGTAGAACAGATCAGATTCTTAGGCTAAACTTACGGCTGTGTTTTGTAAGTCGGAGAAGGCGTTAACCAAGCTGGATTTGTTCCCTCTTTCCACTCTGCAGTTTATCGGAGTAGATAGGCTCTTATAAAGGATTTCGTGTCACTTTGACTTTCTTGAACAACTGCTTGGATCTAATTATTGGGAAGAGTCCCTTTCGCTAGAGCTGTACAGTCCTGGTGTGCTCCCTGCTGGCCCAAACCAGGCATGCCGGGACCTTTCCATGCGGGCCTGCCACTCCCCAGGGCCGAGCTGCCCGGGCTCTTCATCTGCATCGCACACCACTGTTGAGGTCAGGTGGCTGGTGAAGCCAAGTCGTTCTTCCGAGGGCGTCGCTGGCCTCTTGGCAGACCCTCACGAGTTCAGGATGATTGTAGAGAGCAAAAGCCGACCTTGTCTCTGCAGCAGCTTTTGCAGAGTTTAGAAGGCCCAGAGATTTGGGTGCTCCATTCCCCGGATTGGCCTGGGCGCCGTCCTGCAGATCTGGTTGTCAAGAGCAGGTCCGCAGGGCATCTGCGAGGCTGTGCCCTGGGCAGGGGGCCGTGCAGGGCTGCAGCAGGCGGCGCAGGCCCCTCTTCCGGAGGCTGATTCTGCAGTCCAGGTCTTCCAGCCCAGGCCCCGCGGTCGGCGTCTCAGCAGGGGCTTCGTTTGAGTTCAGGCGCTCTTCAAATGAGTGTCCCAGTCACTGTTTCCCTTCCCTCAGACCCTTCTGGTTTTCTTTCTGTCTGCTCAGAAGAGAATCAGGGCAGACTGGCCCGGGCGCTCAGCTCTCCCTTCTGGTCAGAGTGGCCCGGCTGCCTATCTCCCACTTTGTCCATTGGCTCGTGCCACTGAGGAAGTCTTGGAGAGTCTTCATGGAGGAGGCAGCCAGCGTTTGGGCACTGTTCACGCGAGCGTTAGGGCAGTCGGGAGTTTTCTTGATGCTGTTTCCTCCATGTATTCCGTTCCTGTCACGCTCAGCCTGTCTGAACCGGGCTCATTCTCAGTCTCGTCGCGGCGTTATTCTGTTGGTGTGTCTTGTCGCTGTTAGCTGGGGGTGGTGGCAGCCCCCTCTTCGCCTTATCCAGGCCGACACCTGAGTGACTGGTGAGCTGGCACCACTGTCCTTGTCCTGCGGGGGTCGGGCCCCCGGACTCCGGCCTTGTGCTGCTGCCGGCGCCGTCTCCTTCTTCCCGCCCTGCCGAGTCTGCAGGCGCTCTGGGTGTCTGCGTGGGTGCTCGCAGCCTTCCGGATCTTTCCTCACGGAAGCTTCGGAAAACCTGCGGGAGATTCCTTCCAAGAAAATGAGCCTCTCGGTCTCCCTTGGGAAATAAAGGCCATCTCTTCCAAGAATTACTGAATAAAATTCTGATTTACTTTTATTTGACCCAGGCGGACGGTGCCACAAGCGATGACCTTGATTTGCATGACGATCGGCTGTCCTACCTGTCAGCCCGGGTAGCGAGTACTCAATGTATAGCACGGACAGTAGACACCGTCTGACTATGAAGACACAGACACAGAAGGCGGGGCCTACACTGATCAAGAACTGGGCGAGACCCTTAATGACGAGGTGGGGACTCCCCGAGTCTGCCATCACCGCTCCTCGGAGCCTGTCAGAGAGGACCCCTCTGGAATGCAGCCTGAAAGCCAACCCCCCTCCTTACGCTCCGCAGGCGCTGCCGCAGCCCAGCCATAGACTAGACTGCCCCGGATTTAAAGCTGCCTCGCAACAGGTAGCGGCCGCATCAGCGCTGCCCAGCGGGGCGGGCCGGCAGGCGTGGAGTGAAGGTGCAGGTGCAGGATCTCAGAGCTGTAGGCAGGCGTCCTCGGCTCCATCCTGAAGCGTGAGGCTCCTCTCACTCCGCAGGATGCTGCTTGTTTGGGGCGGGGCTCGTTTCGGTAACACAGGCTGTGAGGTCACAGTCTTCAACACCATCAAGAATGTCCCAGCAGGCCCCGAGTGGAAGCGGGAGTCAGGTAGACAGCAGCGCCCCATTTCACACGTTTCCAACCTTCACAGAGAGCAGAGCCCTCATCTCCAGCCCCCTGCCTCTCGCCAGAAACAACCCCAACACCGGCCTCCTCTGCCGTTGCTCATAACGCGCCTCTCCCTCGGGTCTACCGGAGGAGCCGGCCCCGCTCCTGCCGCCACTTACCCCCCACAAGCTGCTTCTTACCGAGGGCCCAGTGCTGAGGCAGCTCCCGGGCGCTCAGAAACCCGGAGCCACCAGTGTCGCCGCATGCAGACCCGGCCCAGGTACCCGCCGCGCCGCGGCGCTTCTCGCCCGGCCCCCAGCAGACAATCATTTTGCTTCGCCCTTTGGTGTTCCCTTCGCTTCTCTCCTGTGGGCTTTTACGATCCGGCGCTTCCACTTGGTACCGGCGTCTCTGTTTGCAGTTTGCACTGGCTTCCCGCGGCTCAGCGATGATCGAGACCAGCCTGCCTTTTGATTGGGATTTGCGCTTCATTTGATTTTTGGGTTTTCAGTATCCCTCAGAAGCCTCCCCTTTGATATGTAGTCGAGGCTCACCATTGAATGGTTATTTTGTGAATGATGGTGTCCATAAATTGACTTCATGATTTTCACTGTCAGTGGCCAGCTCACGTGGAATCAGTCGCTCAGTGCGTTGATTTTCTTCTGCCCTGATTTTCAGTTCACTTTTCATTCCGTACACGCTGAAACCTGCAGTAGAGACTTAGCTTCTCCCACCGATCTTCCTGTCTGGAGAGCAGTGGGGGTGCCATCCCTTTTCAATTAGGTCCTGATGCTGCCGGCTGGTTGGCTAGGATGGGGAGCACCCGTGTTCTCACCCGTGACTGTCCCGCACAGGTATACAGGAAGGACCCCTATTCCGAGGAACTGCTGAGACAGAATCACGTGATGAAGCAGCCGGCCATGGGTCACCCCGGCAGAGGCCTGACCGAGAGCTGGGCCTCAGCTATGAGCCCCAGACCCCATACGGCGAAACAGGCCATCCGGGAGCTGGACCCGCCCACGTCCAGATATGACCCTCCAGCTACGCAGACCCGTGCCCCCGCGGCTATGACCGTCTGCGCTTTGAGGAGCAGTGGCCCTATTTTGACGACAGGCAGCCTCACCAGCCTCGGCCACCTTTTTGACACTCAGCACTCACGGGACCTCGACCCCAGGCCTCACCCTGACGAGCCCTCAGACCGGGGTACTTCCCCCACTTTGAGGAGCCGACCCCTTGTCCTTTGATGGCCGAGCGCGCTTTGAGCAGCCACCCAGAACCTCCACCCTCCGCCACGAGGAGCCGCCGCCCACTGGGTACGAGCTGCCCAGCAGATACCGGCCCGAAGCCCAGCCCTACGCTGCTGTGGGCCCCAAGGTCCCGGAGCCAAAGCCGTCCTTGGAGCAGTACCCACGGAGTTACGAGCAGGTGCCCGCCCAAGGGCTGCCTTCGAAAACCAGCCACTACGAGCCTGCCCCGGCCCCGCCACCCAGCAGCACCAAGCCCCTGCCACCGCCGCCCCCGCTGCAGCTGAGGAGGATGAGGACCCGGCCATGAGGCCGCAGTCGGTGCTCACACGGGTGAGGATGTTCGAGAACAAAAGGTCCGCCTCGTTGGAGCACAGGAAGGATGAGAACCATCTTGCTGGTTTGAAGGTAAAGCCCCGTGGACGGAAGACGGTGGGAGTGGGTCCCTGTTGTGGTGCAGCCGCTTTGGGACACGCCTGTCCTTCTCCCTACAGCCTGCAGAGGTGGCCTCCAGACCCTCGGGGTTCCGGTCACAGCTCCAAAGCCGCTTTGCAGAACCAGCTGAGTGACCACGACAAGACCCTGTACAGGTGGGTGCACCGCCTGGTATTGGGGGCTCAGGAGGTAACATGCCGGGCATCCTCCTCCTCAGTCACCCTGTGTGGCCGGCTCCAGCCCACCCTGATGGGAAACCTGCCCGCGTCGCCCCAAGTAGCGCTGACTCCCCTACGAGGGGTGATGAATCACGAAAGGTCACTCACGCAGGTGTTCTTGGGGCATCGACACAGGTTGGCCATACTGAGGTCCTGGGGAGTGGGCACAGGGTCGTGCTGGCCGTGGTGCTGAGGCTTGCAGGATGTGGGGACCACGCCCCGCTCTGAGCCAGCTTGATGACAGTCGTGCCTCCAGCCAGGTGGAGCTGCTTCCCACAAATGCCTCCTGGGGCAGCGGGTGGGACACGGACCGCAGTCGCCTATCCACCGCCATTGCCCGGAGGGCCGCAGGCTGCTGGGGTGGGCGTTGGGTCCTGACTGCAGAACTGGTGCCCGGCTGCTGAGCCTGCTCTCCCGCCTCGTCCCAATGATGCTCTGGGTGCCCGGCTGCTGAGCCTGCTCTCCCGCCCTCGTCCCAATGATGCTCTGGGTGCCCGGCTGCTGAGCCTGCTCTCCCGCCCCTCGTCCCAATGATGCTCTGGGTGCCCGGCTGCTGAGCCTGCTCTCCCGCCCCTCGTCCCAATGATGCTCTGGGTGCCCGGCTGCTGAGCCTGCTCTCCCGCCTCGTCCCAATGATGCTCTGGGTGCCCAGCTGCTGAGCCTGCTCTCCCGCCCCTCGTCCCAATGATGCTCTGGTGCTCTGGCTGCCGAGCCTGCTCTCCCGCCCTCGTCCCACTGATGCTCTGGTGCTCTGGCTGCTGAGCCTGCTCTCCCGCCCTCGTCCCACTGATGCTCTGATGCTCTGGCTGCTGAGCCTCCTCTCCCGCCCCTCGTCCCACTGATGCTCTGGTGCTTTCCATGGAAATATCAACACTCGTGTCTGCCTTAGTATAAGGTGCTTCTACTGACGGGAGCTCAGAACTGAAGTCAGCCACCACTCTCGAAACAGCTTCTAAAAGAACCCTGCGCCCCATAAAGCAGACAAGAAAATACCTGCTCCTGCGCCTCGAGCTTGGGCTGGCTGGAGCTGTGTCCGCTATGGGCAGCTGCTTGGTCCTGACTTAGAAAGTGCTTGGGGATGCCTTGCCTGTCCCAAGTTCTCTGTGGCCATTTCTGACACTGTTGTCTCTTGGTCACATTGCCTTTTCCGGATTGTCTGCTCTGGCCTGGAGACCTCTGGTCAGACTTGTGAGACTGTCCGATGAGGGGAATTGCTCCTACTCTGCGCGGGCTGCCTTGGAATGTCCGCTGGGAGAGCTGGGGTCCAGCACGCGCGTTTGTCTCGTGGGCAGCTCGGTTATATTGCCTGCAGTCCCAGGCCGCCACGCAGTGAGAGGTCAGGATAGAAGCATCTCGTGCCCATTTTTCAGTGCCATCTCCAGACTTGTTTTCACTGTTCTGGTTCATTTCTGGCAGGATCCCAGAGCCGCAGAAACCTCAGGCGAAGCCCCTGAAGATATCGATCCGGTCGAACCACTATGATCCCGAGGAGGATGAGGAGTATTACCGGAAGCAGCTCTCCTACTTTGACCGCCGGAGTTTTGACAGCAAACCTGCCCTCGTTCCTACCGGCCAGGCCCCAGAGCCAGCCAAGCCTGCTCACCCACAGGCCCAGCCCTAGCTTCTCCCTCACTCTGCCAAGTAAGCCCGGGACCAAGGCTCGTGAGGGTGCACAGGGTGCTCTGCAGCCTGCAGAGGGGGTCCCCTGTGGGAAGTGCAGCTGGCTTGGGAGTCTAGAGAGAAGCCTGTGGGCCCAGAGAGCTGCCAGCTGACCATTTGCCTTCCCTGCTCACTGACCGCCCGCCCTCCCTGCCCGCCGACCACTCTTGGACCTTGTGCTTCTGTGGCAACAGCTGGAGGAGGGCTGAGCAGGCGGCAGGTCTGGTTGAGCGTCCTGAACTGAGAGCAGGCTCTGGCCCTAGCGGTCAGGTTTCCTGCTGCCCCCTCCGTGGTCTGCTTTGTCATCCGAGGGAGCGGAAGTGGTGGAGGGAGTCATGTTCGCCTTCTCAGGCAGGAAAGAGTTTGTCATTTCTGCTGCTGGCACAGCAGCCTCTGGTCTGACTCCAGGCCCTGTTCTGTGCAGCTCTACCGTCTCTCTGGTGGAGGGTCCGGACCTGCGTGTGCCCCGGGCCTTCCCTCTCCTCCGGTCCCCGTAGTCCCGCCAGCCCGGCAAAGCCAGCGGGAAAAGGCAGACATGGCTTTTGGTAGGACTTTGCTTGCCTGTGCCCGGCAGGAAGGGCCGAGCTGTCGGGGGCTGGAGCTCGGATGACTTCCGTGTCCGTGCAGCACACACAGCTGGAGGATCTTCGTTTGGAGTTAGGCCAGAGCGCAGCTCGGTGCGAGACCAGCCACGCGGCCGTGTGGTTACAGGTCCACATGCTGTGGCTAGTGTGACGATGTCTGGGGACACTGAGCCCAGCCTACATAGGGGCTCTTGGGAAGTGAGCAGCGACGCTCTTGCAGGCAGTTCTGTGCCAGGCGTGGGGAGGGCGTCGTGCCTGTCAGGAGTACCGGGAGGGCTGCACTCTCGCTTCTGAGACCCATCTTACCTGGGGGAAGGGACCGGCAGCGTGCGGGTGCCGTGGAGAGACTGGTAGGGAGGCCGGTGTCAGAGTCTATGCCCTGTCCATCCCCAGCAGATGCTCCCCCGCCTCTGAAAAGCACCTCGACACTGGGGCGTGGGGGGCTAGATGGCGCCGCCCAGGAAGCCTCTTGGTCTTACAGTTCCCCGAGCCAGGCAGCAGGGCAAAGGAAACAGCCCAGGGACTCACCTCCAGAGCGAGGCAGATGTTTCCAGGGAGTTGTCCTGAGCAGAGCAGCTGCCTCGCTACAAGTCCAAGGCTCAGAGTTGGCCTCGGCAGCCACCAGTGTGCCAGGAATAGTGTGAACTGAGGGTCGCAGCGGCTCATCCTCACTGGCAAAGAAAACAAAGTAAACCACTGGGACTGGCTTTGCCGCCCTAAACTCGGGCTGAAGGAAATTCCCCCCAGGGCAGGAGAAAGCGTCCGCATGCCATTCCTCTGGCAGAGGCTAGGACCCACAGAAGGGGGCTTCAGCGCTCAGCCACAGGAGAGAAGCCCCTGCAGAAGTGAGGATGGGGTGGGCACTCCCTGCTGCCAGAAGACAGGGCTAGCAGTGGGCCTGTGGTGCCCTCCGGCGTTGCCCATGGGGTGGGAGGTGCAACCCCAAACGGCCGAAGAGCAACTGTCTCATGCTGACAAGAACGACTGCGCCAGAGACCAGAAACAACAGCCGGCGGGCTGTGGAAGGGCAGAAACCCCTTCACTGCTGGGCAGTGTCCTCTGGGCCAGCCTCTGAGTGCGTGGACATGCCTCACAGACTGAGAAGTGAACTTCCATTGGACCCAGAAGTGATTGCTCGGCATCTGTCCGCAAGACAAAGACGTTCCCTGGGAAAGCTCTGGCTGGCTGTGTCTGGGCCCACGTACAGCACGCCAAGAGCTGAGGGCCCGGTGGCGGGGGTCCACTCAGGGCTCCAAACAGCTCTGCGCCGGAGTCTCACCTTCTGAGACTCTTAAGACCTAGAGGGGCTGTGGAAAGTGGAGTGGAGTGGGGGGAGGGCAGGTGCGGGGCAGGAGCCAGTGCGGGCACAGCTGCATGCTGGCAGCAGAGTGGGGGCCGGAAGGCAGTAGGGTGGGCTGCAGGTCAGTGGCGGGTGTGGCCCTTGTCCACCAGAAGCATAAAAATGGGAGCATTACTGAAGACCAGACGGCCTTGGTGAGGCACAGTGGAAGCCGAGAACCTGTAACCAGGGAGTTGGAGATTAATGGTAGCGAAGTTTCCATGTGTCCGTGACTTTCAGAGCAAGCTCGTGACAGACTGCTGCTGGCCAGCCGCGCCCATCCCTAGGGACCAGAGCCGTGTCGGGCACTGCCCACCTGCTCCTTTTCAGAGAACATCCCACCCTCAGGCATCTGATTGCACCGACTCCCTTTATCATTCCTGTTTAATTTGGTTTCTGTCCTTGTTCCACACAAATGGCAGAGGGAAGCGGGTGCCCCAGGCTCGCTCGTGGCAGCTGGAGGGTGGTAGGACCCTTCGCTGTAGGCACTGGGAATTGTCCAGGCATGTGGCGTGACGGGGGCTGCGGTGGGCTCGTGCGTGGTGGTTGCTGTCTCCCCTTTGACCATGAGTTTGCCTCATTAGGTCGGCTGTTCTCTGTCCCGTTTCCCTTGCGCTTGCTCTGCCACTAGCTGTGGCTGCCTGCAGAGGAGCGCCACGTGGTAAGACGGGCCTTTTGTGTGAGGCTGTGGCCACGGGCGTGTGAGGCCTCCCCCATTGTGTCCTCGGCTTTATGTGCATTCTCAGACTTCCGTGTCCTCTTCTGTGACCAGGCTCCAGGCCGCAGGGCATGGCTCAGAACTAGCTTGCCAGCCTGAGAGCGGGCACAGCTGCTTTCCAGCTGCCCTCCCAGCTGTGCACATAAAGCCAGCACGGCTCGGCCCTCCTACCAGGGTTCTGTGGCAGTTGTGTGATTTGAGTCAATTGTAAAGCAGTCCAGTGTGACCACCAGCTGCCTGAAATAGCTAGGTGGACTCCAGTGAGTCCTCGTGAGTAAAAGCCAAGCAGCGTCTTCGTCAGCACCCGAGCAGGTCAGTGGAGGGCACGTTTCAAAGAGAAGATGGTGTTGTTCGTGGTGCCAGACGTGCACTCAGGCCTGTTCTAAGCAACATGGCCAAGTCTTGGTCCATGGCATCACTGGAGTGAGTCTGAATTGAGCCAGGACCAAGGCTTGTGAACCTCAGTCACAGAATTCTGTGGGAGCCTAGATTTCTAGGGCCCATGGATACTGCGCAGAATGGTACAAGCATACTCAAAGCCTCACCTGCCTTCGGCCCCTCTCCTGGGTGTGGCGCTCACTCTGGAGCTCGCTGCACCACCGTCTGTGCCGGGCTGCTGGGGACTCTCCGGGTAGAGTAGCTTCGTCTGTCCTGAGAGTTACGCCGTGACGTTTCTGCTTCCTCTGGTTTGGTTGGGTCTCGTGACACTGAGGAATCTGTTCCCGTGCCTGCGTGTCTCAGGTTGTGGCCTTGTGGCTCATCTCGTTTCTCCGCAGGGGCAAGTCTCCCGAGGCAGAGGCTGTGGAGCGATCTTTTGGCGAAGCGTCCCGAGCCCCCGCAGCCCCTCCAGCCCACGCCCCCTCCGCCTCCCCCTGCCCTCGCAGTACACTCAGCCCGCCGTGCCCAGCTCCGCTCTCGCCTTCCACGCACACCGCCAAGAGCGCCCATGGTGAAGGTAGGCACTTCCAGGCCCGACCCAGGCTGTCCAGCCGGATGCCGTGCTAGAGGGCTGTTTGCATGGTACCTTCTTGTCACTTCTGAACCGAATGAGCTTTCATCTAAGGAGTCAGAGACCTCAAGGGAGCTGGGAGAGCAAGGGACTGGGGGGTGTCGCTGCCCAGCGCCTGTCCCTGTGACTGCCCGGTGGGGCTGGAGCAGCAGTGCCCGCCGCTCCATGTCTAGCAGGATTGTTCTTTACCAGGAGGCCCATGTCTGCAGATCTGATTCTCTGCCCCCCACCCCGTCTCGGGCAGGCCAGCTGCTTCCTCCAGAGTGGCTGTGACCCCTCCTCGGACATGTGGCGCTGTCCCTGCTTTCTGCAGAACCCCCGCCCCATCTTTCTCCTTGGCGAGCCCTGAGCACTTCCGAGGGTTCCGGCCTCCCCTGGGCAGCAGAGCCCCTCCCGCACCTCCCCTGCAGCACTGCCGCGCTACCCCGGGGGTTCCCCTCCAGGAGAGCCAGCACCTCGTTTCTTACCCAGCTCTTCCAGAACGAGGTGGCTTCCCTGGCACTGACCGCGGGCACGTCCACCCTCCTGCATGTCCTGTGTGCCTCCTCCAGGACACTTCCTCCTTCCCGCAGACGAGTCCAGATGGGGTCTGGGCTCACAGCCTGCGGTCACGTCCCAGTGCCCACCCATGGGTTCTCGCTGCTGCCTCTCTGTAGCGTGGACACCTCTGCCCTGCTCCTTCCCTCTAGAGGGAGTCCTGGGCAGTGCCAGGGACTGCGGCTTTGCAGGGCTTGCCCTCATCCAGGACTATGGCTCGGTGCCCTTCAGTCTTTTGGGGTCTGCGGAGGCATGTTGCCACGTGCCGGTCCTGAGTGTTTCAGTGTCTTGTTGGCCTGGGAGGGCTCCACATTCTTGCAGCACCCTGGTCTGTGTGGGGGTCAGGGCTGTGCTGGGGTCACAGGAGCAAGGACACAACCCCTTGTCGACCACCCCCCAGACCCCTCCCCGCCCCGATCTCAGGAGAGGGGTGGGCGAGCTCACGCGGGAAGAGGTCTTCCCTTCTGTGCCCGCCCGCAGCTTCTGTCTTGGGACAGCATGGGCCGTGGCTGCCACCTTCCTCCCGCCAGGGTTGCCAAGTAAAATGCTCTTGCTGCTTCACAGGTAGCTCGGTCTCACTGGACTTTCAGAATTCCTTAGTGTCCAAGCCAGACCCGCCTCCACCGCAGAACAAGCCAGCCATCTTCCGTGCCCCGCTGCGGGACGATGTTCCACCCCCTTCTATACCCAGAAGAGCTTCTCGGACAAGGCGCCCATGAGCGGGCGGAGCCCGCGCCCAAGACTCCCGCTTACAACCGCTTCACCGCTAAGCCCTATACCAGCTCAGCGGCCCTTGAGCGCAAGTTTGAAAGCCCAAAATTCAACCACAACCTCTTGCCCACTGACACTGCCCACAAACCTGACCCTGTCCTCCAAGGTACCCACCTCGCCTCAGGGTCTGGGCAAGTCCTCCAGCTCTGCACAACCGCCCGAGTTGGACAGCGGTGTGGAAACCTTCTCCCTCCACACCGAGAAGCCCAAATACCAGCTCAACAATGTCAGCGCCGTGCCCAAAGCGGTTCCTGTGAGGTGAGACGGTGGCGGCTCTCCCGGGGTTAGGAGCATTGCCAGTCAGCCAGTGTGTGGAGCAGGTGGCCAGGCGTCACCCAGGGCCTCTGCATAGTGGTGGGCCTGGAAGGGGCAGCGTGCAGGCCGCGGGTATGGCGCGGACCCTTTGGGGCCAGCGAGGTGGGCGAATTCTGTCTACCCGGGGCCTCTCCCTCACTCCACTGGCCAGCTGTCTGCTCCCCTTTGCTCCTGGCTGGCTCATTCCTCAGGCTTCTGCCTGGCCCTCGCTCTGGTCTGTCCTGGACATAGTGTCCCCTCTGCCCTGAGTGGGTGACACACTTTCCATACCACATGGGTGTAGACATCCCCACCCCCCAAGTCTCTGACCCTGTGGACGCCAGTGCCGAGGGAGGGCCTAGCTAGTGCCCAGAGAGGCGTGGTGGGCAGCGCGTGTCTGGTGTGGGGGACAGAGGGACCCAGCGCTCCAGCCAGTCTGCTGTGGCCAGCGGGTGAAACCTCTACTGCCGTCAAGCAGGCATTACTGCCACAGGGTCACTGGGTCCAGCCAGTGCCTCCCCTGCTGCCTGCGGTGCCGAGAGGCAGCTCTACGGGAAGGCGGTGGCATGGCCTCGGCAGGCCTCACCAGCTGTTTCTCAACCCTAGTCCTTCGGCTGTGGAGGAGGATGAGGACGAGGACGGGCACACGGTGGTGGCCACGGCCCGCGGCATCTTCAACAGCAACGGTGGGGTGCTGAGCTCCATCGAGACGGGCGTGAGCATCATCATCCCGCAGAGGAGCCGCGTGCCCGAGGCGTGGAGCAGGAGATATACTTCAAGGTCTGCCGCGACAACAGTCTCCTCCCGCCGCTGGACAAGGAGAAAGGTGGGGCTGGGGCCCTCCCGGCTGGCGGCCCCTCCGTCCTCCCTGGGTCCACCGAGAAGGCTGTTGGTTCCCGTTTCTTCCAGGGCATGTGTCGGGTGCCAGGGACTAGCTTTAGTGGCGTTTCACTGCCTCAGTCACTCCTTTAGGTGGTTTGCTTAGATTCTTTCAGAATCCGAGAGCATGGGTTGGCCCGTGTGAATCCCATGGACCCGCTCTTGCCGGTACAGCATGGGAACGCCGGGTGGAAGCAGCGGTCCTGAGCTGTGCCCTCAGACGCCGCTTCGTGCGTGTGGCCGCTGAGCCCTTGGCACGGAGCTGGGGGGTGCTGAGGTCCAGAGTCTCGAGGGCTCATCGCAGATGCGGCCCCACCAGCATTTCAAGTGGCAGGAGTGGGTTCTGTTCTGTGCTTGGGCAGTGTCGCCGTGGAGGAGTAGCCCCCTGACCTCGCCCCCTGCCTCCCTCCTGCAGGCGAGACCCTGCTGAGCCCCCTGGTGATGTGCGGGCCTCATGGCCTCAAGTTCCTGAAGCCCGTGGAGCTGCGCCTGCCGCACTGTGCGTCCATGACTCCTGACGGTTGGTCTTTTGCTCTAAAATCATCCGACTCCTCGTCGGGTACGCTGTCTTCTCTCTGGCCTTTGGGGGGCTTTGGGGGCTGGCGGTGGTGACCCCTGGGCTCCCTCCTGGACCTGCCCCACTGTCGGTCTGGCTCTCTGCCCTCCCTGTGCCCTTTGGCATCACCAGTGCTGTGGACAGTGCGTATGAGTATGGCAAGGTCGAGGCGTTTTGGCCTCAGAAATGGCAGCGCTGCAGCCACAAGTCGATGATTTCTGTGGTAAAATTTGCACTGCCGCTAGCTAATGGGGCGACTCCTGTCCGGCCAGGCTGCTCTGTCCAGCTGCCCACTTGGCTGCGAATTCACAGCCCAGAGCTCATCACTGCCGCCGCTGGCACCGCAGGGACCTTGCTCTGGTCCTGGTAGGGCCACAGCTCGGTGCCGTTTCCACTTCTCTCATTTCTGGGACTCTGAGTCACGGGCCACTGGAACCGCCTGTGTTGGGGCGTCCTCAGCCCTGGCCCAGAAGCCCTCGCAGCAGCCAGGCAGGACAGCACAGATCAGCTCTGCCTGCGCCTGGCCTCTGGGTGCACACTCGTTCCCAGCCGTTTCCGACGCGTGATGAGCACTGCGCGTGGGAGAGCTCTGTCCTCAGAGAGCCGAGAAGCAGTGCCTTGGGGCTGCTGGCCCCGGTGGTGCCGCCTCCAGGAGTCCCGCCAGCCGCCTGATTCCCTCCCCATTGGGAGCCCACCGGGCCCGACACTGCTTGGCTGCCAGTGACGTGGCCCGGCAGGCAGGGGTGTCCTGTAGTCCCGCCCACTCCCCAGCTGCGGCTTGTGCCCTCAGCGCCTGCCCAGGCAGCCTGGGGCTTCCCAGTGGGGTGCCTGGGGCTGCTGTGCACACTTGCAGTTGGCCCCATGCACAGCCCGGCCACCCTCAGAGTGTGCTCGGGCTTCATCTGTTGGTGAAGCTCCTACAGCTCACGGTGGAAGGTGCACGTGGCCCCAGGAGCTGGGTGGGTGCAGGGAGGCTGAAAGGGCCGGCGCATGGGGAGGCCAAGAGCAGAGTCCAGCAGGCGAGGCTCTGCCCTCCCCCAAGACGGGCCTCGGTGGTGTCCACCGGGAGTGCAGCGTGTGTGTGTGTGTGTGTGGCTGTGTGTGTGTGTAGGCGCTGCCTCGCGGGAAATGACACGAGCACCTTCTCTCCTAGGTGATCCGAAAACCTGGCAAAATAAGTGTCTTCCCGGAGATCCGAACTATCTCGTTGGAGCAAACTGTGTTTCTGTCCTGATTGACCACTTTTAATTCTCAAATATAGGACCTTGATTAAATAATGTGAACCTGGGTTAGACTTTTACTAAATCTCACTGGAACCATCTATCAAGCCTGGACTTTCCTTGGGACTGATGCTGCACTTGGTCACTCCCCAGCATTGTGTTGGCCGTGAGGCGGGTGTGGGAGTGACCCCTGACCGGCCTGGGCCAGAGGGACCCTGGGCTTGGCTGCAGCGGCGGAGATGTTCGGCTTTGGAAGGATTTTTGTATTTTTTATGGTCACTGCTTCACTTCACTTCACTTCTTGGTTTCCGTTATACTACCAGCCAGCCGGGGGTGCATCGAAGTTCTCTTCTTTCCAAAGCGGTTTCAGGCTTCCTTACAGCCCTGGCCTGGCTCTCACGGTTTATTTGATTATGCATGAGGTAATATGCACACCTTTTTTTTAAATACACCTGAACTAAATCTATATAAATGGATCAATCTACCTGTCCATCTATATAGACCTCGCTGGTGTCTACAGCGAGGGGGATTAGAGCTATTGGGGAGGAGGGACGGGGGCGGGCCGGGAAGACGATCGCTGTATGCAGAAACGCGACTCCCCTTGGAAGGACACCAAAGCACGTGAGAGGAGCTCCGCGCCTCCAGACGGTCTGGATCTGAGCATTCCCTCGCCACGGCCTCGGAACCAGCAGGAATGCCTTACCCTCCTCGGATCCTTGGTTTCTCCTGGCGGCTGCCGGCGGATGGCCGCTGTGCCCATCCACAGACTGTATCATGGACAAGACTGAGGAAACTGGGGTCGGTGGTCTCAGATGCTCAATCACCCACAGGAAAATCATGGTATGATTCGGGGACTTTTTCCTTTCCTTTTGGGGTCTGGGTGAGGGGCGTGGTTGCGCTGTTCTCGGCTCCGCCTTGGGACGTTCGCTGTTTTCAGGATGCTTGTATATAGGCGTGCGTATCACCCCTAGTTCTTGGTTTGTAAATTAACTTTTATAAACTTGACCTTTTATACGGAAACAGAACCGAGTTTCTAAGGCTCCTTTCTATCTCCTGTACCTCTCGAGCCCTGAGCTCCAGCAATAAAGCAGCATTTCTATGCCACACACAAGGTCGTTTTTTAAAGAAAAAGCGTGCACAGAGTTGTTACATTTTTAAGCGCTGCATTTAAAAAGATACAGCTACTCAGAATTCTCTAGTTTGATGAAACTCTTGCAGAGTCTCCCTACTGTAATTTGTGATACAATGCTGCGCCCTAAAGTGTATTTTTTACTAATAGACAGTTTATTACGGCGCATCTGCACGGTTTCTGTTGATAATACAGCACTACATTCTGTTAATCATTAGGTGTGACTGAATTTCTTTTGCAGTTATTAAAAAGAAAAACCTCAAATTTCTAAATCTGCAGAATAAAACTTTTTAAAATAATGCGCTGGTTGTGGTCTGTTTGTCCACGGTCGCTTGTGTCCTCGGCTCTGTGTGCTCGTCACCGGCGCACACCAGGCTGGGGATGGGGGTGCCCTCAAGCCCCTCCCCAGCTGCACATCTGGTGTTGCCGTTTGGTTCTGTGGGAGGTGCTTGCCTTGACTGGCCACCCCAGAACATTTCATCGCTGTGGAGGGCGCCCTGAGCCCCAAGGCCTGCTCCGGCTTGTGAGGGTGCGAGTTTGGGTCATTGCTTGGAGTTTTTCAACCTTGACTCGGCGGATGGGGGATGGACCCTTCAGCCCCACTTGGCCAGTGGGCCCAGCGCCAGAGTGCTTGGAACTGGCAGTGCTGGACAGACACCTGGACAGTGCGGTGGGGGGGTGGGGCAGACCCGAGGCTCCGCGCGCAGGGTCCACGCTGAGTCTGAGCCGGCTCTGCCTCTTGCAAGGAGCAGGACTGATTCGGGAACCTGTTCTGCAGTTCCTGGGTGCTGCGGTGGGAGGGCAGGAGCTCAAGGTGGGGCACCCACGTGAGAACCCCATCATCCCCAGCGCCCCAGGCTGGCCCACGTGACCCTGTGAGGCCCATGCACAGCTATCACGGCCCAGCCCAAGGGGGCAGGTGCCAACTCCCTGCCCCGCTGGGCCATGTCGGAGGGAGCCGGGCTCCCCCTTTGCACTGGACTTCAGCCTTCCCTCCCTTCCTGCTCCCCATTTTCAGGCCTCCCAGAACCCAGGCTGGCGCTCTCCCAGCTGTTCCTGCTTGAGCCGGGCCCCAACACTCCCGGAGGAGGCCTCACCCCTGCCACCTCTGCTCCGGCCCTCCCGAGCCCAGCCTCCAGTTTGGCAGGTGACAGTAGCCCCAGCACCCCACAGTCCAAGGCCAGGTGGCCACGGCGATAGCAGCCCCCAGTTGCGGGTGTCCGGACACCCACCGTCCAAGGTCAGGTGCTCACGGCGACAGCAGACACGGTCCAAGTGCCTCTTGGCACCACCGACTGTTGGGTGATTGGAGGCGATGGGGAAAGGGGGCCAGGCCCCAGAACTCCCCACAGGCTTTGAGGGTAGCCACGCAGGCAGTGAGGAGCGTTTGGGCGGTCCATACTGGGGCTGAGAGCCTGAGCCTGCGTCTGCCAGGTAAAGGGGTTCAGTGTGAAGCAGTAGTTGGGGGGGGGTGCTGCGTGCCGTTCCGCACCGTGGGGGATGGGGTGCGGGGTGCGTCCAGGTCCAGGCGGGCACTGCCCTTCCTGTTTACTTGGTGATCGTCTGAACAACTGGTATCTCTGGAATGTACATTTCTTTCTGCCAGGACACTCGCCACCGGAACTGTCCTGAGGCTGAGCCCCCCCCCCCCCCCATTGTTAGTGGATGACCAGTGGGTGTGAGGCCTCTGCACTGAGCCGTTGGGGCTAGAGCGATAGTACAGGGGAGGGTGCTAACCTGGGCTCACTCCCCTGCACCCCAACGGTCCCCACGCCTGCCAGGTGTGATCCTGAGCACAGCCAGGAGTAACTCCTGAAGGTATTGCCAGGTATGAAGAAACCAATTTTGTTTCTAGAGGCTGGAGAAGCCTCTGCAGACAGACATGGGGGGGTGTCTTTGCACCCCCACACCCTCCCTGTACTTGCTGATGCCCGGGAGTGGCTCTGAGAGGCAGCTCAGCGGGCTGGAGTGCAGGAGGGACCCCAGCACCACACCGGGCGATGCCCTCAAAGGACGGGGCGCCCGGTCCCCCTCATTCCCAGGGCGCCTGAGTCCTCTGCCAGACCACAGGAGCTACAATGTCCTAACCCATTGCACCAGGGAAGGAGCCCGCAGAGGTGCCTGTGTGCTCTAGGAAGGGTGGGGTCCCCATTCCCGGGCGAGGCCACCAGCTCCCTTGAGATCCGCTCCCCAGCCCTAGATCCTCCTCAGGGCTGGAAATGAGTCAGTGCCATCCCCGGGCCTGGCGGGAAGATCACCGGGAAGCAAACCCAACCCACTGCAGTGTGGCACAGACCCTCCACACACACCGCCGAGGCGCCGAGCGCCCCACCCAACATGGCCAACTGTGTCCTTTCACGTTCTGCTCTAAGGCCACTCCTGGGACCCTTGGGGGTTGGTCACTAGATGTGCTGGGGCCCCAGGGTGAAGTTCCCACCCACGTGTGCTTGGTTTTTGCTCTTCCGCTAGTGACACCCCTTTGCCCAGGCTGGGGGCTGGTGCCAGGTTCCCGTGTCCCGGTGGGGTGCTAGCGTCCTGCCATGTACACTTACTTCCCTTACACGCAACCACAGGCACTGGGGTCTTTGCAAACATTTCCTGACCCACACGCGCCCGGACCGGGGTCTCGGCTCCCTCCCACCGTCCGTGCTGATGCTCCCCGCTGGCTCATCTCCAGAAATGTCTTCACTGTTCTATCGCTCAGACTCACATGCACACCTGTCCACAAGCTAGTGTGTGCCCGCACCTGTGTGTCCAGCGCGGACCCCCACAAGCACCTGTGTGTCCTCAGGCTGAGATCCACGCAAATATCTGCCCTCACGCCAGAGCCTGCACACACATGAAGACGCCAGCCTGGAAAAGGCTGGCTGCTTCCTGGTAAGGGGGACCAGACTTCAGGAACCCTGTGTGTATGCGGGAGGTGGGGGGGCGGTGGGGAGCAATGGCTCACTGGTTCCTCAAGTTCCATCACGCAAAAGCCCAGATTCAGATTAGAAAGATGGAAACAAGTCCTAGAGGGGAAAACAAACGAATCTTTTCAGAACAGCCCGAGTGAGGCTTTTTTCTTTCCCAGATTTTGTTCTGTGCCGAATCAAGCCCAGGCTTGGCCCCTGTGAGGTCAGTGTCTCCCGCAGCCCAAAAAGGGGAGCTCCAAGGGTGCGATGGCTAGGCGGGGGCCATTGTGTGGGTGGCATTAAGTCCGCAGGGAAAGCTCCATGACTGGCCTTCCAGGGGATGTCCACGGGCTGTGGTCTCTTGGGGGGAGCCTCTGGGCCACTCCCCAGTTTGCAGATCAGTAGCTCCCTCTTGTGGGCCTTGGGTGAACGGCAGGTTCTTGAAGGACTCCCCAGTTCTCTGCACCCTCGTCATCGCGACAGCGGTAGTTTGGGGCCCACACGGGCAGTGCCAAGGGCCTACCCCAGAGTTGCTGGGGGCCGTTCCTTCCTGCATGCCGAGCCTGGCTCAGCCGCGCTGCGCCCTCCGGGGTCCCTCCTGCCCCCCAGTGAGACTAGGGAGGCCCGGCCAGGGAGGGCATCCCACCTCTCAGCACGGCTGTCACTCGCTCTCTGGCGGCGCACCCCACTTCCTCGGAGGAGCCACTTAGGGGTACTGGGGTCCCTGCAGTGTTCGTTATCTACAACGAGACAGCCGGCTGCAGGAAGACCGTTTCCCGGGAAGCCGGGTGTGGGGGCGGGTGGTCAGTCTGCGGCCAAGTGGACGGACTCTGCCCTGTGGCTGTGCTGGGGGGTCGCAGCCGTGGGATAGGTCTCACCTGTTGATGGGGTATCCGCGTGCCAACCCAAACTGGGTCACAATCCCTGCACCCGGCCTCACTTTCTTGCTGATGCAGAAGAGACTCAAAGGCTTGAAGAACCAAAGAGCTTGGCGGCAGGCAGCAGAGAGGGGGGCTCAGGCGGGGCAAGCACGCACCCACCCCGACCCACCCACCCAACTAACCAAGGAAGCAGTTCCGGCATTTAACTTATAATCAAGCTCCTTTGGGGGAGTCGGCCCGGCCCCACGAGCCTGCAGGACACTCCGGGAAGCACGAGGCTCACCCGGCAGCTCCCACCTGAGAAATTCGGGGATCCGCCAGGAAGTGACGCAACACCCGGCTGCAAGGGCTTCTGGGAGAAGCGGCTGCAGGGGCTTCTGGGAAGGCTGCCGCAGGGCTGCTGGGAAAGGCCGCCGCAGGGGCTGCTGGGAAAGGCTTCCGCAGGGGCTGCTGGGAAAGGCAACTGCTGGGCAAGAAGGCCGCAGGGGCCGCTGGGAAAGGCTGCCGCAGGGGCTGCTGGGAAAGGCAACTGCTGGGCAAGAAGGCCGCAGGGGCCGCTGGGAAAGGCCGCCGGAAGTTGGCTGCTGGGCCTGGGGCCGTGGACACCGCTGGGACAGCCGGCGGCTGGCGGGACTCGCAGAGCAGCGCCGTCTGCCGCAGAGATGGGCCCGTGAGGGAGGCAGGTGCCACTGAGAGTGGGGCAGAGGCAGGTGCCACCTGAGAGTGGGACCGATGCTGCAGTGCCCGGTGCCCACCAGCCGGGCGAGGCCTGTGCGCAGGTGTGGGGACGAGACCTCGAAGCTTCGTGCCCCCAAAATCTTCCGTTTCAGGCCCTAGGGGCCGCCTGGCCTCGACCCCATCCCAGCCGCAAGCCCACTGCGATCCCTGCGAGTCCCGAGCTGCCCGGGATCCAGGGGAAACTGAGGCTCCGTGCAGATAGGTGGCACAGAGCCGCCCAGGTGGGGGGGTCGGGGCACTCAGAGCCCCGGTTGGAAGGGGCACGGGCTTGGGGCAGTTGTGCACCAGAGGTGAGGCCCGACTTGTGTAGGGGGCGTCGTGGAGGGGGCTTGCCAGGGGAGGAGCCTTGTGCATCCCGGGTGGGCTTCTCAGAGGTGACTTTCTCCTTCCGGGAGGGTCGCGTGCGCTGTGCCCCGCAGACGCTGCACAAAATGAGTCGAGGCTGTTTGACCTGTTGGCAGAAAGGGGCTTTGTCTTGGGGAAACGGTCTCGCAGCGTATTTGGGTCTGGGGGCGGCCGAACCCCGCAGTTCTCTGGAGCTGCTGCAGGCTCAGTGCTCGGTGGTGCGCTCAGAGGTGCTCTGGAGGCCCCTGAAACTTTGGGGATCAAAGCTGGCCCCCAGCGCAAAGCCTCATGCCAGCCCTTTTGAGCGAGATCTCTTCCCGACCCCGCAGACCCCCCACCCCCGCCCCACTTAACCATGGATAAGAAGATGGCAGAAGATGAACTGGCAGATAAAAGGGTGGCACGGGCGCCTGTCACACCAGCCACGGTTTCTTTCTTTCAACTGCTCTGAGTCTCCTGAAGAGACACAGGTAGGACAGTGCCGGGTGGGCTTTGCGACCCCACCCCTGATTTGCGTCAGGAGGGAAATGGTGTCAGATCTGACGCAGGCATGGGAGGTTGGGTTTTTTGTTTGATTGTGGCGTCCCACTGGGTGAGGCTTCCAAACATCTCCAGGGACTCGGGTGCCAGGCAGAGCCTGGGGTTCCTGCATGCAGATCTAGCGCCCTGTTCCCCAGAGGGGGCTGCGGGGAAGGGTGGGGAGTGCGTCCACGGCTCTCGTTTGTATTCAGATGGACAAGGGCACGTTATCGGACAACACTTTTCCTGCTTGCTGGTAATGACCGGATTAACCATTAATCAGGAGCTGGAGCTGTTTATGGCTTTACGCCTCCTGTCTTACAAGCCTTGCATGCTTGTAAACGTGAGCCTGTCTTTATAGCTCATTAAGTGTCCTATTAAACTGTAAGATTCGGCCCATATCACAGGGCTCTTTGTTATTCAGAATCAGGTTTTGAAGGTATAATCTCTGGGATGAATTAGGCAAGATACATGGAAAGGGGTGGTGTGTCAGAATTCCATGATTCAAAGTGTCTTCTCAAAGAGGATTCCGCTGCCTGTCTCAGGCAGATATATATAAGGACATTTAATTTTGATTCTATGCAGATTGTTCATATCAGCACAAACAAAACTAGCTACAACCACTTTTTAGCTTATCTGAATGTCATTACTATTTAGAATAAAACTTTGCATGTTATGGGGCTATGGGTGTCGCTCAGTAGGAAACCACGTGCTTGATTCACAGGTATGAGGCCCAGCCCAACACACGTCACACGCACATCAGAGAAAGCTGTTGCACGTGAGTGTTGGCACTGCTGTTTGTCGGCGAGGAACACAGAAATACTGGTTGAATTTATCCTCCACATACGCTTGCCCGGCTCGTCAGAGCCCCGCCCTGTAGAGAAGCCTATTTCAAGCTCAGGTGTGCTGGTCTCGGCTGCTAAAGTCACCAGGCTTCAATGGCGATGGAGCTGGGGTCCCTTTCCCCCACCTCTGTCCCTTCTGGGAGGCCTGGTGGACCCGCCCACAAACTGCTCCCGGGCTGTCGGCCGTGATCCAGAGACACAGATGCAGAGGGCAGGGCTGCTTCTGCTTTCCCTGTTGCACACAGCTGCTTCATGGCCCCTTGGTACATCAGTAAATGCAAGAACTGAGAGCCTACCTACTACAGAGAGTATCCTGCCCGCATGGCGGAGCCTGGCAAGCTACCTGTGTCGTATTCAATATGCCAAAAACAGCAACAATAATAGACAGGGACAAATGGAGACGTTACTGGTGCCCATTTGAGCAAGTCGATGAACAACCGAAAGACAAGTGATACAAGTGAAGTGATAATGTTTGCAATTTAACTGAAAGAGGTCATGCGCTTAGACGATCGAATCCCCAGACTACACATCCCAAAAGCTTATGGTAACATTGTAGTGACTTAAACCCAAAGCAGTTCATATATCACCGGTAACAGATGGACCGGTATAGCTCGGTGTGACCATGCCGTGGGAATGGACAGCAGTGAATAGCAACAACTACTTGTCTATGCCACAGTCAGGACTGACTCAGGTGGGCATGTGGCACAGGCGTCAAACACTCAGGCTGGCTTGATCCCGGCACCACCCTCTGGCCTGCATGAGTGAAGGAACCCCCAGAGCGGAGCTCAGTGGCTTGGTTCTTAGAGCACTTGCTCAGCCATAGTTGAGAGTCCTGACGTCGGTGTCCCCACACGCGCCCAGCACAGCCACAGCAGCTCAGCGCTCTGCCACCCAGTGCTGCAGGGGAACGTCCGGCCCCACTGCAGCCAGATGTGTGTGAGCACCACGCCCAGAGCACCACTGAGAGGACTGTGGTACCAGGCAAGCGTGTGTGTGACACGGATCGCCTCAACTGCGGGCGTGTGTGGCGCGGATCGCCTCAACTGCGGCCTTGTGTGACGCGGATCGCCTCAACTGTGGTCGCGGTGTGGACGCGGATCGCCTCAACTGCGGGCGTGTGTGACGCGGATCGCCTCAACTGCGGGCGTGTGTGATGCGGATCGCCTCAACTGCGGGCGTGTGTGATGCGGATCGCCTCAACTGCGGGCGTGTGTGACGCGGGATCGCCTCAACTGCGGGCGTGTGTGATGCGGATCGCCTCAACTGCGGGGCGTGTGTGACGCGGATCGCCTCAACTGCGGGCGTGTGACGCGGATCGCCTCAACTGCGGGCGGTGTGTGACACAGATCGCCTCAACTGCGGTCGTGTGTGACGCGGATCGCCTCAACTGTGGGCGTGTGTGACACAGATCGCCTCAACTGCGGTCGCGTGTGACACGGATCGCCTCAACTGCGGGCGCGTGTGACGCGGATCGCCTCAACTGCGGGCGTGTGTGATGCGGATCGCCTCAACTGCGGGTCGTGTGTGACGCGGATCGCCTCAACTGCGGGCGTGTGACGCGGATCGCCTCAACTGCGGGCGTGTGTGACGCGGATCGCCTCAACTGCGGGCGTGTGGCGCCGGATCGCCTCAACTGCGGGCGTGTGTGACACAGATCGCCTCAACTGCGGTCGCGTGTGACACGGATCGCCTCAACTGCGGGCGTGTGACGCGGATCGCCTCAACTGCGGTCGCGTGTGACACGGATCGCCTCAACTGCGGGCGTGTGTGACGCGGATCGCCTCAACTGCCGGCGTGTGTGACGCCGGATCGCCTCAACTGCGTCTTGCTCTCGCTCGCATTAAAGAGAGCTCAGAGGGGCTCGGCCACTGCTCTGGTGTTGGAGGCCCAGCATTGATCCCTGACGTCCACGGTCACCCCAGGCGGTCTCCGCTGGGCAGCACCAGCAGGGGTCCTGAGCAAAGCCGGAAGCGGCCCCCTGCACTGCGGGTGAAGCTCCCAAACTGAAAAAAGGAAGAAAAGAATGCGGAGACTCAGGCCTGCAGTGCTCACGGAAGGAGGCACAGGGTTGCAGTGCTTGGATGGGCCGAGGTCCCTGGCGTTCCAGAAAGACAGGCAGCCCTTGGGGTGCCTGGGGTCCCCTGTGTGAGGGGAAGCGCCGGCTCTGGGGTTCTCGGCACGTTCTGTGCCTGCCCGCCAGCAGTGCTGTGTGTGCAGTCTGGGGAGAGACGTGGTCAGAGGAGACCAGGTTCCGCCCTCCCCAAAGGAGTGACTGCGTGTGCCCATGCTGGACGGGCGCGGCGCTGGCGGGCCTAGCGGGGCGTTGGAACCGCAGGGCCTGTAATGCTTGTGCAGCGCGGCCCCGGTGCCCAGGCCCCAGCTCGGCGCTGGCGGGCCTCACTGCATACAGAGCTGGGCCAGCGGCCGGGTCAGCCCCGCCCTCCTGCAGCCCTTCCCCAGTGCCCGCCTGTCTTCCTGGCACATCTTGCTATTGTTTGTTTGCTTTGGCGTTTGGGCCACACCCATATAGTGTTCAGATCTCACTCCTGACTGCTCACCCCTGGTGGGGTTTGGGGACTCTCTGTGGCACCTGGGATCAAACCCGGGTTGGCTGCGTACAAAACAAGGCCTTCACTGTCTTGTCTCTGGCCCTGTTTCACCCACACGTTTGTTTAATTCACGTCTGTGTTTCACCCATGTGACTGAATGGAAATAGTCAGCATGAGGGCTGGGGGTAACTCATGGCTGCCTTGCCAGCCCAGGCAGTGAGCTCTGCCCTCGCGCAGGGCACGGTTCTGGCAGCCCTGCTGCCCTCCAGGGGCTCTTGGTACCACATGCGAGGTTGCAACCCCCGCACAGAGCCAGGTACATGATGCGGTTATGCGGCACCATAATCCCGTTACCGCAGCAAGGAAGGGGGGACAGGGGAAGCAGGAAGGGCGTGAACAGCAGAAAGGTGGAGTGCTCAGTAGCCAGAGGCAGGGAGTCCAGCAGGCCGGTCAGTGTCCTAGGGCTCCCCAGACGCTGTGGGAAAGACAGGAACCAGGAACCATAAGTGGTTCATCACAGACTGAGCATCCACCAGTGGAGAGTATCAGAAAGTCAATCGCCAGAAGCATTAGCGCCACAAACCACGTTTGGTGGTTTGTGTCGGTGGGGTCTCTGAGTGCATGTAGGCTCACGGGGCTAGTGGGGATACTTACAGACCCGTTCTCAGCGAGCCTGTCCCCCTGTCTGTCAGCTAGACATGTGTCTGTCTGTGTCATGGTGTAATAAAACCCCTGGGTGTCATGTGGTTGTGAGGGTGTGAAAAGCCAGGGAGGCCCCGAGAGTCCTGAGCGTGGAAGACCGGATGGTACTGGGGGCCTCAGAGCTGGCAGGGGAAGGGGTGGGGCTCAGAGCCCCAGAGCAGAGTTAGGGCACCCGGAAGGAAGCGGGGAGCGGTCAGACCTGGAGTTCTCGAGACTGACCAAGGCAGGACCAGAAAGAGGACAGGAGCAAAGCCAGTGGCTGACTGGATTGATCATCAGATATGACCCAAAACACCCCAGAAAAGACGGACTCAGGCAGATCCCTGCTCTTGGGAAAACATCTCAGCAGGTGGACAGGAGGAGGAGGAGGAAGGATTAGGGTAGGGGAGGCCCCAGGGATCCCCCCTTCTCCTCCTCTCCCTTCCCTCTCCCCCTCTCTCTCCCTCTCTCGTCTCTTCTGTCTCTGTTCTGCCTCTGTCTGTGTTTCTCTATTTTCTCTAAAATTGCTGTCTGCATTTCCATATCTGTCTCTTTTCCTTCTCTCTCTCTCTCTACACACACACACACACACACACACACACACACACACACACACACACACACACATTTTTCATCACAGAGTGGGGAATCTGTGAAATTCAGAACCTGGACCTCTCCTAGTTCCGGAAGTTCTGAAAGGCTGAACTCCCATGGGAGGAAAGAAGCCGCAGAAGAGCCAAGTCCCCAAGGTCTGAGAACAGAGAATAACTCCCGGCGCTTGCCGAGGAGGAGGGATCAGTAGCGGGCGGATGTGCGCGTCAAGCGTCAGCTGTGCTTTGGGATCTGAGACACGAGAGAGCCACGTCGGTCAGAATTAGAACAAGTCAGACGTGAGGTGAGAGGACCGAGGAGGGGAAAGTGGGTGAACAGAGAGAATCACTCCGGAAGGAAGACTGAGGGATGGTCAGAGCGGGCGAACATCCAAGGGGAGAAGAGAACAGGGACATGGATGCGTGGATAAGGATTCGGGTGAGGGAATGAGCACTGGACGCGAGAATAAGTGCCCGTTAGGAAGAAAACAAAGCATGCCAGCCGGGATTCCCAAAGCTACTGCCTGAAGTAAGAGATCATGACAGCATACGTGGGGGGCTGGGGCGACAGCACAGCGGGAGGGCGTTTGTCTGCACACAGCCAACCCAGGTTCCATCCCCGGCATCCCAAAGGGGCCCCTGAGCACCGCCAGGAGTCATTCCTGAATGCAGAGCCAGGAGGAACCCCTGAGCATCAAGAACTGTCATAAAGAAGCCCAAGGCTCCTCGAGTTTAGGGACAAGAGGTTAACAGTCTTTTGGATACCTGGAAAAAGAGAGCGGAGACTCCCTAGTGAAAGAACAGCCCATCACGGGCTTTGGGGAGCAGCTTTGTTTGTGGATTGACATATTGAAACCTTTCAAGCAGGAATGTAGAAGTCAGGTTCATGCTTAGAAAAGTGCCCCCTGGTTAGGAGAGACGCAGCCAGCTCTGACTTCTGTGAGCTGAGCCCACCTGAGCTTCCGACAGAGGCTGGACCACACCACCTGTCTCCTGCTTCGCTCTGCTTCAGCCCAGCCCTGCCGGCCGCTGTCCTGGGCCTGCGAGCCGCCTACTGCGCATCTCGCCTCTCAAGAATCCTGCCCTGGGGACGGAGCCACAGCACAGCGGGAGGGCGTTTGCCTTGCATGCAGCCAACTCGGGTTCGATCCCCAGCATCCCATATAGTCCCCGAGCACCGCCAGGAGTAATTCCTGAGTGCAGAGCCAGGAGGAACCCCTGAGTGTTGCTGGGTGTGACCCAAAAAGCAAAAAAAGAGAGAGAGAGAGAGAGAGAGAGAGAGAGAGAGAGAGAGAGAGAGAGAGAGAGAGAGAATCCTGCCTAATCCAGAGAAACTTCGGGATGATTTTTACTGAGGGTTTTGTCTTTTATTCTGACCACAAATAAGGCTGGATGCAGCGAGCCACTGCGTGCCATTAAAATCCTCATTCTCAAGAGAGGCAATTTATAAAATAATTGGAGCGTCCTGAGCAGGAAACACGTGCGTGGGGGATGCCTGGAATATTCTGGAGCTCAGGAGGCTCTCGAGAAGGCATCAGTCCACGAGCCTGCGCCGGCACGGCAGGGGCAGTTGTGGCATCAGAAATGATGCAGGTGAATTCGACAAGATCCAGCACCTATTCATGATTAAAACCCTCCAGAAAATGGGAATTGAAGGAAGCTTCCTCAAGATAGTCAAAGCCATCTACCAAAAGCCCACAGCAAGTATCATTCTCAATGGGGAAAAATTGAAAGCCTTCCCCTTAAGATCAGGAACACAACAAGGTTGCCCTCTCTCACCTCTTTTATTCAATATAGTACTGGAAGTACTCGCCATAGCAATCAGAGAAGAGAAGGACATTAAGGGCACCCAGATAGGCAAGGAAGAAATTAAGCTATCATTATTTGCAGATGACATGATATTATACCTAGAGAACCCTAAACTCTCGGCCCAAAAACTCTTAGAAACAATAGATATGTATAGTAGAGTGGCAGGGTACAAAATCAATACCCAAAAGTCTGTGGCTTTCCTATACACAAACAACGAAAGAGAAGAAAGGGATATTAAGAAATCGATTCCATTCACAATTGTGCCACAGAAAATCAAATACCTAGGAATCAGCTTAACCAAGTGTGTAAAGGACCTATACAAAGAGAACTACAAGCCACTGCTTCAAGAAATAAAAGAGGACATGAGGAAATGGAAACACATTCCCTGTTCATGGATGGGGAGAATTAACATTGTCAAGATGGTAATACTCCCTAGAGCTTTGTACAGATTCAATGCGGTTCCTATAAGGATTCCCATGACATTCTTTAAAGAAATTGACCAAACACTCCTGAAATTCGTAAGGAATAATAAACCCCACGGATAGCTAAAGCAATCCTTGGGAAGAAGTTGGGAGGCATCACCTTTCCCAACCTCAAACTGTACTACAAAGCAGCAGTAATTAAAACAGCGTGGTACTGGAATAAAAACAGACCTGTGGACCTATGGAACAGAGTTGAGTATTCTGACACCCACCCTCAAATACATGATCAGTTAATCTTTGATAAAGGTGCAAAGAGTCCAAACTGGAGTAAGGAAAGCCTCTTCAACAAGTGGTGCTGGGAAAACTGGACAGCTACATGTAAAAAAATGAATTTGGACCTGTGTCTAACACCTTGCACAAAAATCAGATCAAAATGGATTAAAGATCTCAATATCAGACCTGATTCCATAAAGTACGTTGAAGAAAATATAGGAAAAACCCTTCACGACATTGAAGCTAGAGACATCTTCAAAGGTGAAAAACCATTAACAAAGCAACTAGAAGAAAATATAAACATATGGGACTACATGAAACTGAAGAGCTTCTGCACCTCGAAAAGAAACAGTGACCAAGATACAAAGACAGTCCACAGAATGGGAAAGAATATTCAGCCAATACCCATCTGATAAGGGGTTAATATCCAGGATATATCAGGCACTGGTACAGCTATATAAGAAAAAAAACAGCCAACCCCATTAGAAAATGGGGAGAAGAGATGAACAGAAACTTTGACAAGGAAGAAATCCGAATGGCCAAAAGGCATATGAAAAAAATGCTCTCATCACTAATCCTCAGAGAGATGCAAATCAAAACAACAATGAGATATCACCTCACACCACAGAGAATGGCCCATGTCCAAAAGGGTAAAAGCAACAAGTGCTGGCGTGGATGCGGGGAAAAAGGGACTCTCATACATTGTTGGTGGGAATATCAACTTGTACAACCTTTCTGGAAAACAATATGGACATTCCACCAAAGACTAGAAATTGAGCTCCCCTTTGACCCAGCCATACCACTCCTGGGAATATACCCTGGGAAGCCAAAAACACAGCGGAAACACAATCCGCACTTTTATTTTCATAGCAGCACTATTCACAATAGCCAGAACCTGGAAACAACCAGTATGCCCGAGAACTGATGACTGGATAAAGACACTGTGGTACATCTACACAATGGAATACTATGCAGCTGTCAGGAAAAATGAAGTTATGAAATTTGCCTATAAATGAATGAACATGGAAAGAATCATGTTGAGTGAAATTAGTCAGAAGGAAAGAGAGAGACATAGAATGACTGCATTTATTTGCATGACATAAATATACCAGGTGATCTTACCAAAAGTGGAAATTGCCACAAGCGCCGTGGGAGTCAGAGGTTAGGTAAGATAGAGAAGGGAACATGTGTAAATAAATGTCAAAAGGTTGATACCAACATAGAACTGAGCATTAAATACAGACAAAAATTGCAAATGATGGCTTCTAAGTGTGCGTAGTGCAACCCACAATGTGTGGGAGGAGAGAGAGAGGGAGAGAGAGAGGAGATAAAGATCCTGCCATTTAGGCAGGACGTGGGAGGGAGGGAATTAGGGACATGGGTGGTGGGTGATGGGCACTGGTGGAGGGCAGGGTGCTGGAACACTGTGTGACCGAAACCTCCAAGCGTGAACAACGTTGTAATTGTATATCTCACGGTGGTATAATAAAATGTTAAAAAAAAGTGATGCAGGTGAAGCAGGTCGGAAGGCCCCAAATACAGTCAGTTCGTGAATCTGTGACTGGAGTAAAACGTCAAGGCCCGGTTGCCTTGGGGGTGCAGAACAACACCTCCACGTCCTGAGACTGGGCGGGAGGGGAAGAAATTCACCTCTCTGGGCTGTTGGATTGGATAAACCAGAAGTGGATGATGGGAAACTAGTTTTTATTTAAAAAAAAGCCAGTAGAGATTTACTGGATAAAATGTGAGGGTGAGAAGCTACAAATAGGCGTTTCAGTGTCATGTGGGTTTTTTTTTTAAGGCATTCACAGAGGCCGGGATTGTTGCAGGACACCTAAAAGCCTAAGAGCCTCTGCATCTGCCCTGGATTGCCTCCTGCAGATCACTTTGTAGATAGGGGGTAGTCTAAATGTGGCAGTTTATCTGACCATTCTGTACTAGCTGGTATAAATATTCTCCCATGCTACCACAATCATCGTGGGACTAGCTAGATCTTACCAGCATATTTGCCTGGCCACATTGGATCTCTAAGTAAGTAGACCAGAGAGAAATGCTGTTTGCCTCCAAGCAAGCAAGCATGGCTCCCTGATAACTCAAAGGCAACTAAAATACAAAACTACCGTGAAGTAGACGAGACTCTTGTGAAGGCTTGGAGAAATATTTAACTGGCATTAGTATTAGTCTTTGGTACAGAGACATGCCATCTCAGAAACCCCCTTCTCTACCCTATAAAGGCATTTCCAGGCAGATCTTGGCTCAAAACATTAGCATATAATAGGGCCTAGGTGAGGTGCTGGGAGAAAGTACCTGAGGGCATTTGACCCTTCCTGCTTCCCATAATAGTGGGAGGTCTGAGTTGCAGGGGCATAAAATTAAGCTCCTTCCTCTCTTGCTCTCTCTTTTGGGACTCTCTTTTGGGGCTCATATTCTTCTTGGGAGTCTTGTCTTTGTCTCCTCTTTACAGGGCCTTTACACGTGGTGGCGCCATCTTGGCCTACACGTGGCTGGGGTTTTAGCCGGGAATCCTAAGCACCAGGTTTTTCCTATTGCTGATTTGTATGCCTGAACCTGTGATAAGTAAACCATTAAACCTGTGCCGGATTCCTGAGTTTTCATCCATTCCCTGCCGGCTTCGGAGGTAGGAGGGAACTCGCTTCCCGTCACTGTTGGGGACCCCGGCGGCTTCCCGACACGGGATGGAGAACAACAGCTTCGTATTCGTGAACCCAGGTTTGCTACTCAGCACCCAAGTAAACAAAGAGTAAGAACTGGGGCATTCCTGACGTCACGGAGTTAATCAGACCGTTCATTTTTCTTGGACCGCACCCAACAATGCTCAGGGCTTACACTATTGGGACCAGGGAGTCAGGGGACCCTATGGGATGCTGGGGATTGAACCTGGGTCGGCTGCGTGCAAGGCAAGCGCCCTCCCTGCTGTCCATTCGCCTTGGCCGCAATATGTCACACATTTAAAAGGAGCCGGCACTCCTGAGCTATACTCGTGAGCTGAGGAAATTTCATTTGCTATGTTTTCCTGTTGCTGTCAAAGATTCGAATGCTTTGAGAAGCAGATATAAAATATCACTGAAAAATCAGCGTTGCCTTTCCTGCTTCGGATTGGCCTTTTTCCTGTCCAGGTGGAGGAACTCGTCCACGCGTCAGTTGCAGACTCCGGAGCCCTCCCTGCAGGGCAGACGTCCCCTCGGTGCTGGGACGGGGGGGGGGGACCATATGGGATGCCGGGGATGGAACCCGGGTTGGCCGCGTGCAAGGCAAACGCCCTCCCCGCTGTGCTGTCCCCACTGAGCCCCCTCCCGACTTTATTCCCTTCCCTGTGCCCCCGCCCCTGTCCCCATGGCTGGCTCTGTAGCCTCAACCCTTGGGCCATCTTGGGTGCTCACGGGAGCCTTAGGTGAGGCGCCCAGCTCGGGTGCTGCCAGAGAGAAGGACCCAGAGACTGGACTGCCCGCCACCTCGCCCAGCCAGACCCTCTTCCCTGTAAAAGGTCTCAGGGAGGACATGTTTAGAGGGAAGGAAGGAGCGGCTCCGTTTCCTCGAGACCAGGGAGGCGCAGATGAGTGGCCGACAGGTCCGGCTGAAGACTTAATTAATGTATAGGATGGATGCGGGAGGTATTAATAGCTAATAATTTACGCGGGGCTCGTGGAACTTCTGAGAAGCGCGTTAGGGGTCCCCCCGGGGTGCGATTTGCATATTAACAAGGACTTATGTTGGCACGTGTATAAAGCACCCGCGCCCTTATCGGCGTGTCTATGCATATCTGGGCCCCTCAAGCACCTTCTGGGCTGTGTCTAAACAGCAAGAGTGCGGCCGCCTGCCTTTCCCCACCCGGTCAGCCTCCTCCCAAGAGTTTCCATGAGACTGGGTGCAGAGTTCATGACGTGGGGAGCTCTCTGCTTGGATGGCGCTGGTGCGGAAGGGGCGCCTGGGCTGTGACGTCACTCGGGCCACGCGTCAGTGCGTCATTGCCCCCATCTGACGTCACTCTGGACTGCCCTGTGCATCAGCGCCCCGCGTCTCCGGTGCCTCAGAGCGCTGGTTCCCCCGGAAGCACCTTCCATCTACTAATGAGCACCCAAAGTTCCTGATTTCCTGGACGGTTGTTTCCTCCAGGTCCCCGAGTGGCCTCGGCGGGCCGTTGCAGCTTTTGGTCTTAGGGACCCCCAGTGGAGGCTCAGCCTTGGGGAAAAGGCCGTATTTCACCGAGTCTGCCCGCTCCCTGTCGGTCAGGAAAAGGCCGTATTTCACCGAGTCTGCGCGCTCCCTGTCAGTCAGGAATGGTAAAGAATGTTGCCCCCACACACCCCTTTAGTTTTCCTGAGCCACGTCTGCAGTGCTCAGGGCCTCTGATCAGGGCCACCTCAGACTCTGCAGGGGACGGGGCGGTCACCCAAGGCTGCCCAGGAAGCGCAGATGAGCAGCCTTGCAGCCTGCTGCTGTCCAGTTGGCCCAGAATGACCAAGGGCGGTCCTAGCCCTTCCCCCCATCCCTGCCCAGTGCCGCAAAAGATCCTGTAGGACGGGGGTGGGGGGCTGCAGGCTGGGCTAGAAGGGCCTGAGGAGAGAAGCAGTGAGTGGGGGGTCTGGAGTCCACGCCCCGTTTCGGATGGATATTGGCCCACCCCTTGCGGTGGGCATGGCGGTTCCCGGGGCCCTGGTCGCTGCGTTTGCTCCCCAGACATCCCGGCCGTGGCATCGGGCTACGTGGCGGGGCCACAGGAGTGTCGTGGTCACAGGTTCTGGGCCCGGACTGACTGCAGGGCCAGAGTCCTCATGTGACCGCGCGCGGGATACAGCCCTTATGTCCTAGCCCTCGCGCTCGGCTTACAGGGCAGAGCACGCGGCCTGGCTTCTCACTCAGTGTCCCATGGAAACATGTCCCTGAGGTGATGCCACCTCTGAGGGCAGAGTGGCCTGTGCCTCCCCGCCACAGAGCTGGGCGTGTCTCTGCTATGCCCGGTGAGGGGGCTCAGCTCTGTGTTCCCCGTCTGTGTCAGTTTTGACTGAGTGCTGCAGATTACGTCCGAGGAATAAAACATCGACATCCAGAGCTGTGAGTTCCCAGGGGCTCTGCTCACGCGCCGGGAAGGCGGCGCAGGGGACATTCACAGCTCTGGTCCCGGTGTCCGTGGCCTGAAGCGCTGGCTCTCCGCGCCCTCTGGATGGTGTCAGCAGCAGTGTCAGGTCAGCCAGCTGACGCCGACCCCCTGCTCATGGCAAGCGCAAACAGGCAACTTTAAAAGCTCCCTCCGCAGGAGCCTGGGCACAGCGGCTTGGGCAGACCAGGAAGGTCGGAACGGAATAAACCCTGCCGGGAGCTGGGTAGGAAGGGGGTCGGCAGAGCAGGGACAGAAATCCCTGCCACGCAGGGGCCGAGAGAGTGCAAGAGCACAGGCACGTGCGTGCAGCCAACCTTGGCTCCATCACACCCTGGGCGCCGCTGGGGGCCGCGTGATCCAGGCTCTGCGGCCTTGGGCTCTACCCCACCCTGAGCCACCAGCCAGCTCACCCCAAGCGTGGCTCTACCCACCCCGTTTGCTAAGGAGTGCTGCCAGGGGCAAGGGCTTCTCAGCGGCCAGTACTGCCCAGGCCCTTCCTTTGTCTCTCTCTAGGCACAGCTGATGGGAATATCCACTCTTTGTCCTTCTTCCACAGAAGGTCTTCTCGCCACACAATGCAAAGTCCATTTTTGTTCACTCTGCAGCCAGTGGCACGATGCCACCCTCTCAGAGTCACACGCGGCAGCTGCATCTCCCACGGTGGCCTGGCGTGCAGCGAGCTGTGGGAGCCCACATTCGGTGTTGTGGGGGGTCAGTGCCAAGAAGCAGAACTTGGGTCACCTGTGGGGGGCATTCCCGCGGGCAGTGGGCCAGGCTGCTTTCTCACGGCCCCCCCAACACTGGACATGAATCAGTAAGCAAGGACACTAACTGAGGGCTAGGAGGAATGGGTCCAGGAGACAGATAAGGGCCTGTCGGCCACCAGGAAGCCACCTGCTGGGCTTTCCTCCAGGGGCCAGAGGCTCCCCGGCAGGAGCGCCCCCTGGAGGCGCAGTGGCGCAGTGGCGCGCTGATGGAGGACTAGCGCAGTGGAGGTGCTGCAGTTTGCTCCCCCGACCCCGCAGGAGGAGCAGACCCCCCATGCTTCTGAAGGAGGGCAGGGAGGAGGCCCCTCAGGAATGCAGAACAGCCCCCCAGTGCTGCCGTGAAGGACTGACAGGAGAGCAGACGTGTGCATGAGGGACACACAGGCCTTCTCGGAGGACCGACCCACTGACCTCCCGAAGCAAGATGGCAAAAAGGGCAGCAGGAAGCGAGCAGAGACGCCCACGGCGGGGAGCAGGGCGCTGTGCCCCTCGCCGCAGCCCCAGTGCCACTCTGCCCCCTAAGTGTCTGCTCTGTGCCACGGTGGTGAGTGGCGCCCACTGCAGCGTCAGCGAGACTTCTCTGCGGAGGGGCCTCGCATGCCCGGGCCCCCCCACCCCCTGCGGCCCCCAGTGCCCTTTGCCCGTCCCTCGGCTGCTAGGGCTGGTGGCCGACACCGGGCACAGCAGGGCGAGCTGCAGCGTCGCCAGGACGGCAGCGTGATGTGGGCGGTCCCGGCTAGTGGCACACCGCCGCTGGACGCCAACAGCAGGACGCCTGGTCCAGTGGTGGTTGATACTCAGGGGCTGTTCCTGGACTCTGCTCAGGAGTGACCCCTGCTGGGCCAGGGCGGAGTTCCCAGAGGTGGTGCCGGGACTGGCGGCAGGGTCAGCGGGTGCTTTGAGCTCTGTGCTGACCACGCGGTCCCTGATGTGTTTTTTCCTTCTTTTCACACATTTGGGCTGACGGTGACCGTCCTGTCCCCTCGCGGATTCGTGATAAATTTCACTCCATTGTTTTCCGTCAGCTGATGGAGAATGACGGAATCTCATGTGGCTCGACTAAAGCGCAACACACTCCTGGCCCGTGTTGTGTCTGCGTCAGTGTGTGAGTGCGGACACACCCGTCCTAGTGAAGACGTCAGCGCCCGCAGGTTTCTGCTAACCTGATGCTGGCCAAGATCACTGGGGCGGGGGTGCTCCCCAGACAGTGCTCAGGAGGCCCAGGGGCTCTGCGGCACCACGTACAGATTATCAGAAAGGTCCTGTGTATGGGGCGCTGCTCTGGCCCTGTGGAGCCAAGGATTATCTGGGCAGCCTCGGCGGTGCTGGAGGGTCTCGGACGGTGCTGGGGGGTCTCACTCCAGGTGGCACAGCGCCGGCTCTGAGACCGCTGAGCTCTTTGTGCCTCTGAGATGGGACTGCTCAGCGCCCTGTCTCCCGGCAGCACTGATCTCTTCCTGAGAAACTGAGCCGGGTGCTTGGGAGAATCCAGAAGCTCCCTCTGAACCCTGCATCTGGGACGCAGCAGCCAATGGAACCATCCACGGGAGGGACCGTTCGCAGCAGGGTGGACAAGCTGCCCACAGAGGGTGCTGGGAGGTACCTCCCCTGTTTGCAGAAGATTCCTAAAGTGTCACACTCCAGTTTCCCTGGGCCCTCCCAAATGCTGTGTCCCCAGACCTGTCACAGAGCTCTCCTCTGCCGCTCCGGTTGGGCTTCCATTATTTCAGTGGCTAATTAGATGGTCTGAGTCATCTCGGCTAGAACACAGAGGCTGACGCCATCTCCGCAGGAAGCCGTCTTGGACCTGTTCAGGCTGTCTTCTGGCATTTCACGCAGCAAACACTTTGTTCACCTCCGTGGTGAGCTGCAGCCCCCTCCGGCCCCCGGTCCTTCCTTAGAGGTGCTCCCGTACCTGGAGTGGCCTCGCACCGCCTTCCGGAACGTGCATTGCATGGAGGGAAACCGCCCTGGCTCTCGCTCGCCGTCCACGGCTGGTTTGCCTCTGAGCTCCCAGGAGCTTTCTAACGGACTCTTTGGGGTGCTGAGGAAAACACAGGATCGCATGGTCTGTGAATCGAGAGAATTTTATTTGTGAAATAAAATACTTGTTTTCTGAGGAGGGTGTTGGGCCGTGCTTGATGCTCAGGCTTATTCCTGGCTCTGCACTGAGGGAACGTTCTTTTTCTTTTTTTATTTTTATTATTATTATTATTATTTTTTGCTTTTTTGGGTCACACCCGGCGATGCTCAGGAATTACTCCTGGCCTCTGCACTCAGGAATTACTCCTGGCGGTGCTCGGGGACCATATGGGATGCCAGGAATTGAACCCCGGCTGGCACAGGCCGGCTGCAAGCAAGGCAAACACCCTACCCGCTGGACTATAACTCCGGCCCCAACATTCTTGTCAATGCTCAGAGGACCATATGGGACACCGGGGATGGGATGGGGTCAGCTGCAAGTAAGCAAGTACCTCCAGCCCTGTGCTGCCTCCAGCCCTGTACTGCCTCCAGCCCTGTACTACCTCCAACCCTGTACTACCTCCAACCCTGTACTACCTCCAGCCCTGTGCTGCCTCCAGCCCTGTACTACCTCCAGCCCTGTGCTGCCTCCAGCCCTGTACTACCTCCAGCCCTGTACTACCTCCAGCCCTGTGCTGCCTCCAGCCCTGTACTACCTCCAGCCCTGTGCTGCCTCCAGCCCTGTACTACCTCCAACCCTGTACTACCTCCAACCCTGTACTACCTCCAACCCTGTACTATCTCCAGCCCTGTACTACCTCCAACCCTGTACTACCTCCAGCCCTGTGCTGCCTCCAGCCCTGTACTACCTCCAGCCCTGTGCTGCCTCCAGCCCTGTACTACCTCCAGCCCTGTGCTGCCTCCAGCCCTGCACTACCTCCAGCCCTGTACTACCTCCAGCCCTGTGCTGCCTCCAGCCCTGTACTACCTCCAGTCCTGTACTGCCTCTAGCCTGTACTGTCTCCAGCCCTGTACTACCTCCAGCCCTGTACTACCTCCAGCCCTGTACTACCTCCAGCCCTGTACTACCTCCAGCCCTGTACTGCATCCAGCCCTGTACTACCTCCAGCCCTGTACTACCTCTAGCCCTGTACTACCTCCAGCCCTGTGCTGCCTCCAGCCCTGTACTACCTCCAGCCCTGTACTACCTCCAGCCCTGTACTACCTCCAGCCCTGTACTGCCTCCAGCCCTGTACTGCCTCCAGCCCTGTACTATTTCTGCCCTCCTGCGGTCCTCTGTCAGAGACAGTGCTCCGTAAAGGCCACCCAGTCGCAGGCCCAGAACTGATGCCCGGGCCCCTTCCCTCCCTGCTTCTCCCCCCACACTCCTTTCCTCCCTCCCTCTCCCCCTCCCTCCTCCTTTCCCTCCTCTTCCTCTCTCACTCCCTCTCTCTTCCCTCCCTTCCTTCAGGATTCACTCCCTTGAAATAGTCTCATTTTAATTGTTTATATGTACAAATCCCAACTGCTTATCAAGGTACCTTGGGTTTCTGCCTCTAAGAAAACAGAATGTAGCAATTCCCTGAAAGAATCTGGGAGGTGTCTTGGGGGCAGAAGGCAGGCTTGGGTTGTAGGAGGCCTCGGCTCGATCCTGCACAGCTGAGAGTGACAATGAGGAGAGCTGGCAGTGCCGTCAGTTGGGGTGCACACCCCGAGCCCCTTCATCCCCTCCACCTCAGCCCCCAGCTGCTGGGCACAGCCCTGGGGGTCCCCCACTCAGGATGAGACCCTCCTAGTCATGGGCACGATGGTGGTGGCCCCGACAGTGATTGGTCTCCTGGAACTGCTGGGACTGGCCCCTGGGTCCCCAGATCTCTGGATGGGAGCCCCTGTCCCCCACACAAAGAGAGAAAAATATAGGTCTGTAAAGCATTCATTAAATTCCCTCTGCCCCCAAACTCAGAGGGGGCAGGTTCCCACGCCCTGTCCCCAGAATCGGGCCCCGGCGCCCCATGTGCCTCTTAAGCAGGAGCCGGGGCCAGAGAGGCCTTCCGGGAACCGAGGCACTTGCTTGGCCTGTGGCTGACATGGTCAGTTCTGGCACCACGCAGTCCCCCAGCATCACAGGGAGGCCAGGTCACCCCCGCCTGCAGGGCTGGAGCTCCTCACCGTAGTAGGAAGCTATTCCCACCTGATCCACACAGGCCTCCTGGGAGTTTTCCAGCCCTCCCACAACCCCATTCAGTCCTTACTCCCGCTGATACCCCCAGATGCCGGCCAGGTCCCCGTGGTTCTGGGAATCCTCACGGTCCCCCACCCCAGAACTCTCCTCTCGGACCTGGAGGGCGAGGGCTACCTGCCACCCAGCCCCTCCACCGGGGTCAGAAAACTGGTACCCATCTCTGTATTGGGGGGTCCCACCCCAGGAAAACGTCCTGGTGTTGGCTGTCTGTCAACTTGGTCACAACACCCTCTGTGTGGGTGTGGTGGGCGCGGGGCAGAACCGGATCCTCCGAGTCAGCCCTATGGGCATCGCATCTACCTGGCAGGCGGGGCGGTCGGGCGTGTTTAGGGCTGGACACTTGGCACTGGGCCCTTTGTCCAGTGAGTAAATGAGGGAAGGGACGAGGGGCAGTAGCGTGAGGGGCCCAAAGGACGGTGCGGCGGTTTGGTTTTGGGCGCTTGGCTGGTCCGCCGTCTGCCGGTCTCAGCCGAGTCTCCAGGAACTGGGCGTGCACGGGGGATGGGGTGGCCCCAGCTGCTTTCTCCGCGGAGATAAGAACTGGAGGAGGAGCTGGAGAAGGGCCCTTGGCCACTGGCCAGCCACTCTCCAAGCTGTCCCCACCCTCCCCCTTCATCCCTTGCTCTATCCCTTTAAATTGGAAAATAAATCCCAGCCCTGCCAAGGTGTTGGCTGATAAAGGCTGGAGCGGTTACCCCTTCCAGAGGAATTTGCATTTTAATAGAGACTCGTCAGGCCCCCGAGGAATCAATATCTCTAATGGCGAAATTTCAAGCACTGGCAGCAGCAGCTCCGGGGACGCGACAGGCTGCCGCTGGAGACCCAGCAGGGGCCCCTCAGTTCTGTGGGCTGTCGAGGGGCTTGGGGAAACGCGCGTCTCTGCCTTGATGCCTTTCAGCTTGGCCCTGTTTCTTCCGGCCTCCTGACCCTCTGTGAGTCCCTTTCAACGCTTAATGCCGTCGCAGGAGTGGGACCCACACCACAAAGCAAGACCACCAGCACTTCCGGCCCTTCATGCTTGCCTTTTCCTCCCCTGACCCCAGAGTCTGAGTCTTGGTAACAGAATTAGGCACTAGCAAAAGGGAATCAAGATGATTTCATAGCCTCTAGTTTCTGTGTGCGGGCCACATGGGGGTGCCCAGGCACAGCGGGGCGTGCGGACAAGGGAGGGTTCCAGGGTGCCAGCCCCCCACACCAGAGACAGCTCAGGACTGAGGCCCCAGCCCGTTTACTAGACCCCTGGGGTCAGGCTCCCTTAAGTTCATTATGTATCCTCTGTACCGCCCTCAGCAGCGCTCAGCGGGTCGGGCGCTGCCGGCTGCGCCGGTGGGGCTGCGCAGGGTGGGGCGAGCTGGGGACCCTCAGAGCCACGCTGTGTTCACTTGTGGGGCTGAATTTCGGGCCTTCCGCTTCCCAACCCTCCGAGCTGTGTGCCAGGTGACTGGGGCCACGGTCTTTAAATCCCAACTTTTGACCTATCTGCAAAGGTGGACATGAGACCTCCGTGTGAGACCAGCCCAGACCCTGGTGTGGGGGCGCGTTCCCAGCGGGGCCCGAGAAATCCTGGAACCAGGATTAGGCGCCGTAGAGAGGCTGGGGTCAAGCGCGGGGCAAGGCAGGGCGGGCGCCCCGGTCCCGCGCCGGCCTCGCCCAGGACGGACGCGAAGGGCCAGCACCTGCCGCGCGCCCGCGCCGCGCGCTCGGCCCCGGCACCGCGCCTGACGTTGGGGCTCGCGCCCGGCGTCGGCTCGCGCCCGCGCCAGAGCCGGGGAGCGCGCGGGCGGGGCGGTGCGGCGCGGCCAGCGGCCCTGCGGAGCGGCGATGGGCGCGGGCCGGGCAGCGGCTGCGGGCGCCCGGCTCCCCCGCCCGGCCCGGCCGGCTCCCGGCGCGCGGCCCCCGGGGCGCCCGTCTCCGCGCGCGGCGCCACTGGCCGGGGCCCCGCGCTGAGCGGCGGGTGGCCGGGGTGGGTGGGATGCCGCGGGCCGGGGCGCCCCGCGCGCTGCCCCGCAGCCTGTCCCGCCTGCGCCCGTGCCCGGGCCGCTCCCCGCATCGTGCTGGCGCTCGGGGCCACACAGATGGCGCTCGGATGCCTCATCGTGGCTGTGAGCTTCGCCGCGCTGGCGCTCACCACCTCGGCGCGCGTCCGCCACTCCTGCCCCTTCTGGGCCGGCTTCTCGGTGAGTGTCTCGAGCGCGGGCGCTGCCCAACTCCGGGGACCGCCCGGCGCCTGCTCCCCCTTGCGCCGGGCCCCGCACTTACTTTTCCTGCGGGGCCGCGCCGGGGCCGGCGGCCGGACCCTTGCGCGCTGCTGCGCCCCACGGCCACCCGGGCACCGGCCGGTGCGGGCTTGCTGCGGGCCCGCGCGCGGCGCGTCCTGGCCGGCGACTGGGTACACCCGCTCCTGCAGGGCTACGGGGACTTGGCGTTTCCCGGACACCTGGCTGGGTGGCGGAGAGAGGGGTGGGGGGGGGGTTGGGCCCGCGTGGACTGGGGGGTGCCCAGCCCAGTTTTCAGGTTGTTGACCCCAAAGGAGAGAATCTGCGGATGAAGGCATAGGAAGGACCGGCCAGGAAATCGCCTTCGGAAGGGAGCGATGGTTCCCCCCCCAGTAGTGCATATTGGGGATATTCCCTCCCTCCGAATGGCAAAGGACACACACAGGGACCTGACAGGTGGCCAGGGCACCGCGTCCCAGCGCCCTTGACAAGCGTCTACTGTTTGGTTTCTAAGTGCCTTTTTTGGGGGTTCCCCACCCCAAGCCCCCAAACGCCGGAGCCTTTGCGGAAATTCTGTTCTCTGTTCCTGAGTTCTGAAATGTGAAGATTCAGTCCAGCTGTTCCTTTTCTGTTGTTTGGGTCTTGTGTTTGCGCATTGAGCTTTGTTCTCAAGCCCATGGCCTGGGTTTTAAAAATGAGCCACTGACCATCCTGGGGACCCCAGGAGCTGGGTGCAGCCCTTCATGGTCTTTGGGTGTCAGGCTGATCTTACCCCCCAGGGGGACCTCACAGTGTCCGGAGTACCCTGCAAGAAGGTAGCCCCCTGGAGGGCTGTGGAGTGTGGTGCAGGCAGCCACTATATATATAGTCTTTGCACATCTGTTGCTCAGTTTTTAGCCCTGCTTAATATGCGCTGTTCTCCTGGTGTCTCGTGGGCTGGGCTGCGAGGTTCTGCCTCCTGGACGCAGTCTGGCAGGGAGGGTCCACTCCCCCCTCTGCTGCTCCCCAGAACCTTCCTTGTTTCCCTTTACCCTAGCTCTGGCACTCTCCAGGGCAGGAAGATCTTAAACAAACAAACAAATAAATAAATGGACCCTTGGTGAGAAACCAAAGGGGAGAACGTTTCACAGTAGAAACGGCTGTTGGGTGGACTAGTAGTTGTTGGAAATGATAATACCGGCCTAGAACTGAGCATTGAATGGGGTTAGAGCAATAGCACAGTGGGTAGGGCCTTTGCCTTGCAGCGCGCCCACCCAGGTTCAATCCCGGCATCCCATATGGTCACCCGAGGAATGCCAGGAGTAATTCCTGAGTTCAGAGTCAGGAGTAACCCCTGAGCATCACTGGGCGTGACTCCCCAAAAAAGAAAAAAATGAACATTGAAGGTAGGCAAAGGGATGTGCATGGCGGCCCTAAGTGTATGTATTGCAAACTGCAATGTGTGTGTGTGTGAGAGAGAGAGAGACAGACAGAGACAAAGAGAGAGACTAAGAGGCTAAGTGCCTGCCATAGAGGCAGGCTAGGGGAGGGGAGGGAATCAGGGGACATTGGTGTTGGGAAACGTGCACTGGTGGAGGGACGGGTGCTGGAACACTGTATGACCAAAACCCAATCATGAATATCTTTGTAACTGTATATCTCATGGTGGTATAATAAAAAAAAATTAAAAGAAAAAGAAAGAAATTGCTGTTGGTGTGAGATCAGGGCATTTACTCCCTGGGAGTCCAAAGAGTTAAAGAAGGCCACAGTGGGGGGCGACAGCACAGCAGGGAGGGCGTTTGCCTTGCACGTGCATCCCCATAGGGTCCCCTGAGCACCGTGCATCCCCATAGGGTCCCCTGAGCACCGCCAAGACCAATTCTTGAGTGCAGAGCCAGGAGTAACCCCTGAGCATTGCCGGATGTGACCCAAAAACAAGAACAAAAAAAAAAGATGGCCACAGTTCGGAGGTTTCCACAATACCTGCTGTTTCCCTGTTTCCTGGCTGTGGGGCCGTGGGCACCCACTGACTCACTGAACTCTGCTTCCGTCAGTGGCTGCGTGTGCTGTGCGGGCGCCCGCCTGGGGACCTTGTGCGTGCAAGGCAAGTGCTCGGCCACTGAGCGGCAGCCGCCCGGAAGCTGCCGTTGCTGCAAGGTGGGTCTCGCTCCCACCCTCGTGTCCCACCCTCGTGTCCACTTTCTCATGGGCCCTTCTCACTCCTCACTCTCAGTCGGCCCCACAAATGCAGACTCCTTTGGGCCTGTCTGCACCAGGACGGATTTGCATGGCGGCAGCCGGGCCAGGAGCGGGTGCGCTGGGCACGTCATTTCCCTCGTCCTCCCCTCCCCGGGCTGGGGACACGCTCTTCGCTCTTGGGAGTGTTTCTTCATTTGTGAGGATGTCGTGATGGGGAGACCGAGCACGGGGTGGCCGGCCTCAGGCAGAGGGTCCCGCTCAGCGGCCTCAGGGCTGGGTCCCGCTGCCCTGGCTTGACCTCCCGAACCCTTGTGGCCTTCAGGCTCTTCTGTGGTTTCTTGGGCACAGACACTGTGTGGGGTGAGAGTCAGGTAGCCCCTCACCCCGCTGAGCACCTGCCTTTCAGTTGGGGGTGGCCCCGCTGAGCCCTGGCCTCAGGTACTAGGATGGGGACTGGGCCCCTGGCTGGCCACTGGCACAGCCCCACTGTCTCGTCGTAGGGCTGAGCCCAGGACGTCGTGGCAGCTACCGCTGAGAAACTCAGCTGCAGAGGGAGAAGTGAGCTGGAGTGTGGGCCAGCTCCCTCCGGACAGCCCACGTGTCCCAGCTGTGGTGTCTGTCCGGCCTCTCGCCACCCCTGCGCTGTCCCTCTGTCCACCTGTCCCTCCATCTCCACCAACAACGGCGTCCGTGTGGCCCTCCACCCACCCACTCATCTACACATCACCCACCCATTCTCCTTTTTTTTTCTTTTTGGGTCACACCCAGCAATGTTCAGGGGTTCCTCCTGGCTCTGCACTCAGGAATTACTCCTGGTGGTGCTCAGGGGCGGGGCAGGGGGGACCCTATGGGATGCCGGGATAGAATCCGGGTCGGCTGTGTGAGAGGCAAATGCCCTCCCTGCTGGACTATTGCTAACCGGCCCCTGTTCTCCCTTTCTTTCATCCATGCCATCCCTCTATCCTCCGTCCACCTACGCATCCACCCGCCACCCAGCAGTCCCTCCTTGTATCCTCTGCGCCCTCCATCCATGCACCCGCCCATCCCCATCCCTCCCTCCCTGTGTCTCCCCCTATCGTCTGGGTGTAGTGGAGGACTCAGCCTCCCCCGGAGGAGGAGGGACGGGGTGGTGCCCTGCCACCCGCTGTGCCTGTGTGCAGGCTGGGCAGCCGGGAGAGCCCCGAGGCCTCAGGGCCACTGCCAGCGGTCCATGTCAGAAAGGCTAGAAGGGCTCAGGGCAGGCCCTGGAAGAGTCTGGGCTCCAGCCAGGAGGGCATCCTCACTTCTTGCAGATGGGTGAGTGGACACTCCAGGGGCAGTGGACACTCTCACCCACACGCCATCCCCATCACCCCGCCAGGCAGGCTCCATGCCCTCCACGCCCGCTGAGGGCTGTTTAACCTCATGGCTGGGGAGTGGCCGTGAGAGTCAGAGCACTTGGTTTGAACCTGGCCTTGGTGACCTTGAGCAAGTGTTAGTGTGACCCCCTCCACTCGGAGGCTCAGGGATGCCCAGGGAAGTGGCAGCATTACTTATGGCTGTTAATGCTTTGAGGGACCTTATTCAGTGCCAGGGATTCAAACAGGGTTAGTCACATATAGAGCAAGTGTCTTATCCTGTGTGCATCTCTCTGTGTGTACCACCCCTCCCTGGGTACCGTCTCTCTACAGGTACCATCTCTCCCTGGATACCATCTCTCTGAGTACCATCCCTGCCGGGTACCATCCCTGCCTGAGTACTGTCCCTGCCTGAGTACCGTCCCTGCCCGGTACCGTCCCTGGCCAGGTACTGTCCCTCCCTGAGTACCGTCCCTACCTGAGTACCGTCCCTACCCGAGTACTGTCCCTACCTGAGTACTGTCCTTCCCTGGGTACTCTCTCTCCTTGAGTACCATCTCTCCCCGAGTATCATCTCTCCTGACCCAAGGTGCTTGCTTATACCAACCTGGCCAACCTGGCTTTGATCCCTGGCACCCCAACTGGTCCCCTGAGCCCTTCTAGGAGTGATCCCTGGTACAGAGCCAGGAGTAAACCCTGAGCACTGCAGGGGTGTGACTCCCAAAACAAAAATAAATAGATAAATGGGTCAACAAATAAAAGGCGCGATGGTGGACTCTTTCACACACAAAAGTGGTGTGTGCTTGTAAGACCGGAAAACACAGAACCAGATACAGAAGATGAGAGGCACGTTTCCTCCCCTGGAGGAAGCCCGTCTCGGTGAACAGGGTCCCATTTGCCCTGACAGTCACAAAAACATTAAGATTCATGTTTCTCTGTGGAATTGCTTTCCTTTAAAATAAATAAACGCCAAAGAAGGTGATATCACACACGTCCTTTGTGCCTTTACATTTTTCTCTGTCCCTGTCCTCTCCAGTTGTTCTTATTCTCATTATTTGTAATGACTTTGTAAGTGCCCACGGTCTGAATTTGTTCTGTTTCTCTCACTGGGTCTGTGCCAGTCGCGTAGGTTCTGCGTTGCTCCAGAAAGTGCCTTTGATGTGGGGCGTTCTCAGCTTCGTTCCCCAGAGGGGAGTTGCTCTTCGACAGGTTTTTAGAGCCAAACTCTGGTTGCCTTGCGCTGGCTTAATTTCCACCAAGCACCCTCGGCTGTCCTGTTCACAGCGTCCCGGCCAGGAGACCGGCTACAGCCTCCATTTCCGTTCGCCTCCTGGAAGTTAAGGTCTTCCGTGCTCTGATCTGCATACCCATGCCTTCATCATACGTCACAGATCTTTTTCATTTCTCATGTGATATCTTTTTGGGGGTTTTTTTTGGGGGAGCTTTAAGGACCACCCACAGTGGTGCTTAGTGTTTACTCCTGGCTGGATGCTCAGGGGTTACTCCCGCAGTGCTGGGTGGGGACCTATGCGGTGCCAGGGCTTGAATTGGGAATAATAACTGGGAAGGATTGGGAGGAAAGGGATTTTGGAAAGGAAGAGGAAATGAGAAGGAAAAACTGCGCTGGGGAGGGGATTATGGCCGCTGTGCTTGGGGTACCTGAGCCTGGGCTCCCGCCTCCAGCGCCTGCCCGCCCTTGGCACAGTGTCGGCTCCCAGTTCTTGAGACTGGGAGTGGCAAGATTTCATTTTGGGGCCACACCCAAGGGTGCTCAAGGCTGACTCCTGACTCAGTGCTCAGGATCACTCCTGCTGGGCTCAGAAGACCGTATGGGAGGCCGGGATGGAACCGGGGACGGCTGCATGCAGGGCAGGTGTCCTCCCCCTGTGCTGTTGATCAGGCCCTTGTCCTTGAGACCAGGACCTGGGGTGACTGTCCTACGTGTCCCTGTGTGAGCCCGCAACTTTCATTTAGGGGGTGTCGTTTACATCCGAAGCTCACACACCGTTTGTGTTTGCTTTGGGGCCACACCCGGTGACACTCAGGGCTGACTCCTGGTGGTGTGTGGAGGACCCTGTGTGGTGGTGGACATAGATAGGATCAGCCGCATGCAAGACCAGCGCCTTCCCCACTGGACTGTCCATGGCATCAGACAGAGTTTGGAACCTGAAGGAATTTCGTTACAATTCTCATGCACCTTTCCTTGTTTGGCTTTTTCTTTCTTTTCTTCTTTCTTTCTTTCTTTCTTTCTTTCTTTCTTTCTTTCTTTCTTTCTTTCTTTCTTTCTTTCTTTCTTTCTTTCTTTCTTTCTTTCTTTCTTTCTTTCTTTCTTTCTTTCTTTCTTTCTTTCTTTCTTTCTTTCTTTCTTTCTTTCTTTCTTTCTTTCTCTCTCTCTCTCTCTCTCTCTTTCTTTCTTTCTCTCTTTCTTTCTTTCTTTCTCTCTCTTTTCTTTCTTTCTTTCTTTCTTTCTTTCTTTCTTTCTTTTCTTTCTTTCTTTCTTTCTTTCTTTCTTTCTTTCTTTCTTTCTTTCTTTCTTTCTTTCTTTCTTTCTTTCTTTCTTTCTTTCTTTCTTTCTTTCTTTCTTTCTTTCTTCCTCTCTCTCTTCCTCCCTCCCTCCCTCCGTCCCTCCCTCCCCTCCGTCCATCCCTCCCTCCCTCCCTCCTTCCTTTCTTCCTTCCTTCCTTCCGCATCACCAGGAATCAAACATTCAGGGTCTCTGAACCTCAGAAAATGATAAAGACGATAAAGTAAAGTGCCCATTCAACCCCATGTGGCCTTTGGAACACAGCCAGGAGTGATCCTGAGCACAAACCAGGAGTCAGCCCTGAGCACCTCTGGGTGTCCCACCCCCCCACCCACCCCCAACACACAAAAGAATTTGATGATAAAGGAATTGGAGAAACCTCTCAGACCCTCTCGTGGTGAACCGTGACTCTCTGGGACTTTATAACCCAACTGAAAGCTCGGGGATGCAGGACGTTTGCGCATGTTCTCGTCCATGGGCTGATGTGGATGATAAAATGGGGTCCCGGCAGCGCCTGCACTGTGGCAGGTGTCTCAGCGGGGCTAGGAACCGTGTCAGAGATGATAAATTGAGGAGTAGAAGGTCAAGTTTATTTAAGACTCTGAAGATTAACACCAGGTTAATGCTCATGGCGAAAATGGCTGGTTTCTGGAGAGCTGGGCGGAAGAAGTCGTCTCCAGCTAATTAAGTGTGTTCGAATCAGAGCAGCGAGATGTCACAGAGGAGGGGGTGCGGGGGTGGGGGGGGTAATCACCCAGGCTGGGATCTGGAACCGGGAGCCTTCCGCAGAGCCAAGGGGGCGCAGGGAGAGAGCGGCGGCCGCAGCCCACGTGGTGGCCCAGGTTTCAGATCTGAGCGGCAGAACCTGGCTGCACCCTGCCGGGCACTGATGGAAATGGGGCCTCGTTAGCCCGACAGAGCTTGTCAGGTTGACTCACCGTGCAGGGAGACTCAGACGGGCTAAAAATAAAAGGATCGTCACAGAGGAGCCGGGCCGGTGACGATGCCCAGGAAGAGCACCGAGGAGGAAGAGCATCCGCATCCATACGGTCGGTCCTCTGAGAGAGGCCCACCTCCCAGAGGTCCGGCCTGGTCCTGGGGTCACACCACGGCCTCGCAGCTGCAGGAAGGTGCTTCCACCAAGCCATACATGTTGGCCCTAGCCAACATCTTTATCGTTTTATTTTGTTATCGTTATTTTTGGTTTTGTGGGGCCACACCCAGCGGTGCTCAGGGGGTTACTCCCTGGCTCTGCCCTCAGGGATCGCTCCTGGTGGGGCTTGGGGACCCTATGGGGTGTGAGAGATGGAGCTCTGGTCGGCCGCGAGCCAGGCAAGCGCTGTCTCCGCTGTCTTATTGCTGCAGCACAAATAGGTGTTGGTTGGGGCGGGGCCCAAGGCTGGCGGTGGGAGCTTCCTGCTGTGGTTTGGGGTAGCACTGGGCGGGCTGAGGGACAGTGTTGTGTGGTGTGCGTGTGTGTGTTACCCTGGCGGGCTGGCAGGCAGTTTGTGTGCTGTGTGTGAGAGATACTGGGTGAGCTGGTGGGTGGTGTTGTGTGATGTGTGTGTGTGGGGGGGGCGCTGGGTGGGTTTGTGTACGGTGTTGCGTGACATGTGTGTGGCACTGGGTGGGTTTGTGTATGGTGCTATGTGATGTGTGTGTGGCACTGGGTGTGTTTGTGTTCAGTGTGGCGTGATGTGTGTGGCACTGGGTGGGTTTGTGTGCAGTGTTGTGTGTGTGGCACTGGGTGGGTTTGTGTGCAGTGTTGTGTGTGTGGCACTGGGTGGGTTTGTGTGCGGTGTTGTGTGGCGTGTGTGTGGCACTGGCTGGGCTGGGGCAGTGTTGAGTGTTGTGTGACATTGTGTGTGCGGTGCTGACTGGTGGTGGTGGTCTGTGCCACGTGGCACTGCGTTGTGTTTGTTGCACTGTCACGTTGTGTGGCTCCGGGGAACCGGCCCCTCACGAGCCCCGTCTTTGTTTCTCTCCCTTCGAGGTCTTCTGGCTTCATCTGTTTATTTCTAAGTCGGGCCTCTTGGGCTTTCCAGCTCGGCCTTCATGTTATCGATAACTTTCTTTCCCCAGGGTCAGTAGCTCCTCAAGTCTAAGGGCTGGTTTTCGACTGCTCATGACTGTCCTGTGTTGCAGTTCATTGAAATCTTGAAAATGTCCAACAGCGACAGGAAGTGGCCCTGCCTTGATCTCAGTCTTAGGGGCAGTGGCCAGCACGGCCTCTTTTTAATGTGATTGTCTTTATTTGAAGAGATGGTCTCTCTGACGACTACTTACGTTTTGCTTACATTTCAGACTTGCCGCCAAGTTGCAAAGCAAATAAGTCCAGAGAATCCCTTAGGCCCTTAACCCAGATTTTCCAGTGATCAACATTTCGCCTCATTAGCTTTATTATTTCTAAAACCTCCAAGCCCCTGGTCGATCCATTAGTGGGTCAATTGATATATGGACTTTCTCATCCACCTGTTTCTTCTGAATCACCTTCAAGTCTGTGGTATGTGTCTTTGCCCCTAAATAATATGTTCCCCCATGCAAGACATTACCTACACACGGGGGATAACAGAAGGGAATCTGCCCTGCTGGGACTCCTTCGACGTGGTCCATGTTTAGATCTAAAATAAACAGATTGAGGGGCCAGAGCGATAGCTCAGTGGGTAGGGCGTTTGCCTTGCACACAGCCTGCCCGGGTTCAATCCCGGCATCCCATATGGTCCCCTGAGCACTGCCAGGAGTAATTCCTGAATGCAGAGCCAGGAGTAACCCCTGAGCATTGCCAGGTATGACCCCCCAAAAAAAGCAAAAAAAAAATAGACAGATTGAGAATATTTGAAACTTCATCCCCAGAATGTTCTTTATCAACTTCTCCTCCACCTTCTCTCCAGGCTCGTATTAAAAAAATCAGGAGCTTGGAAGTGTGACTGCACCAACTTTCGGTCCCTCCAGGATTCTCAGAGAAACAACTGCCAAGTTTTTTCTCATTTCCCAGACTCTGGGCTTCTAGCCTTTAGTAGTCGGTGCGCTGGAGTAGGGTTGCTGGAATATTCCCAGGCTTTCCAGAATCATCTTTTCTAGATTCTTCCTTGAGCTTGTGTCCAAGATGTTGGAGGGTGTGCTATTGACTTCTGTAGTGGCCGACAGCTGGTCTGAGGTTGCGCATTCACATCTGCACGCAGACCTGGTCTGTCTTTTTGCGGTCTAGCAGATTGTGCTGGATTTCGGCCGTAAATGAGTGACTGACTTCTTTTCATTTCTCTGGGCTCACAAGGAAGGCTCTGTGTTTGGAGAGTGTGCACTGGGAAGCTTTGCTTTGTTTTGTTTTGTTTTGCTTTCTGGGTCACACTCAGGGATGCTCAGGGGTTACTCCTGGCTCTGCACTCAGGTACTCCTAGCGGTGCTCAGGGGACCCTATGGGATGCTGGGGATTAAACCCTGGATGGCCACCTGCAAGGTAAATGCCTGCTGGACTATTGCTCCGGCCCCCCAAAAAGCATTTTCAACCCTGTTTAAGACAGTAGATGCTAAGTAGCCATTAATTTCGTCAGTAATGTCCTTCAGCCACTTTTAGTTTTTTTTCCCTTGTTCTTAAAAATTGTTTCTTGTTTTGTGTCATCATCATTTCTCTACCATTGATGTCCCCTCTTTGGGTGGGGCGGGGTTGGGCCACCCCAGTGGTACTCAGGGCCTATTTCCGGGTCTGTGCTCAGGGGTCACTCCCTGCAGTGCTAAGTGTGGTGCCAGGGATGGAACCAGATCCAGCTGCATTCAGGGAAGTTTCTTCAGCCCTGGCCTCTTTTTTGTTTGTTTGTTCACGTTTGGCAATGCTCAGGGGTTACTCCTGACTCTGCACTCGGAATCACTCCTGGCGGTGCTCAGGGAACCCTATGGGTTGCTGGGGGATCAAACCTGGGTTGGCCCGTGCAAGGCAGATGCCCTCCCCACTGGACTATCGCTCCGGCCCCAATCCTAATCTCTGGCCACTAATGTCCACTTCTTGCCCTTATTACATTTCTCATGTATTTTATTTTCTCGTTTTATAGATTTTTCCAGTTGCATATTTGGCCCTAAGCAATTACAAGTGAGGTTTTGGAGTAAAGTTCTGTTTTTAGCACATCCGTTTAAGAATCACAGTCTCGCTGATGTTCAATCTTAGATATCCGTAAGCTCCTTTGGTCTTGGGGCTCCGAGGAATGTGACTTATTTAGCAGGCACTGTTTGCTGAGTGGTGGAAGAGAGGTGTTGTTGCTCTCTTCCTAGTTTCTTCTCTGATGGTCAGTGACTGTGGCCTGTAACATCCTAATTTTGCTCCTCTGATAGTTAGGGAAGCGCAGGGTGCATGTGGGACGTTTTCAGGCGTGGATTTTCTCTCGTTCTCGGTCACATCACACGGCAGGTGTGTCAGATCATCCTCTCCAGGGTCAGAGCGATAGCACAGTGGGGAGGGATGGGAAAGGCATTTGCCTTGCTCGGGCCCGGCATCCCATATGGTCCCCCAAGCACCACCACCAGGAGTGATTCCTGGTCACAGAGCCAAGAGTAACCCCCTGAACATCACTGGGTGTGACCGAAAAAAAGCAAAGAATAATAATAATCCTCTCCATGTTATTTCTCGAATTCTTGTGTTTCTATGTGTGTGTGGCATGTCTTACCGTCACACTGCTCTGTGGGTGAATGTTCTTGGGTATAGCCTCTTGCCGTTGATGACTTGTCCAGTGGCCATCTTCGACGTGTGCTAAGCTTTCAGTTAGATCCCACTTTATGTGAGACTACTACTGCCATTCTGGCTTAACACACACATACACACACACACACAAGGTGTCACTGGAGTTGTAGACACTCAACCTCTCTGGCCTTAAAGGCACAGACATATGAGGTCAGACCTGGCCCTAAAAGCACAGACATGCGTGAGGTCAGACCTGGCCTTAAAGGCACAGACATGTGCGTGAGGTCAGACCTGGCCCTAAAGGCACAGACATGCGTGAGGTCAGACCTGGCCCTAAAGCACAGACATGTACGTGAGGTCAGACCTGGCCCTAAAAGCACAGCCATGTGCGTGAGGTCAGACCTGGCCCTAAAACACAGCCGTGTACGTGAGGTCAGACCTGGCCTAAAGCACAGCCGTGTAAGTGAGGTCAGACCTGGCCTTAAAGGCACAGACATGTAGCGTGAGGTCAGACCTGGCCTTAAAGGCACAGAACATGCGTGAGGTCAGACCTGGCCCTAAAGGCACAGACATGTACGTGAGGTCAGACCTGGCCCTAAAGCACAGACATGTGCGTGAGGTCAGACCTTTCCCAGGCGACCTTTCACTGGGAAGGGGCTTGGTGGCTGGATGGGCTTGGGGCTCGCCAGCTAGGCGCCTGCTGGGTGTGTGCGTGGGGAGTGCTGGGGGGATTCGAGCCCCTGTACAAGGAACTTCGGAAGCTCCGTCCAGTGCAGCAGCTTCCGGTCTGCTGCTGGGGGCGCAGCCCTGGGCTCTGGGGACTGGCCACGGCCTATCTGCACATGCCGGGTGGGGTCAGCCATCCCCTGGCACTGCAGGCAGCCATGCGGATGGGCACCGAGGGCGCCCGGCTGCTGACTGCCACCGTGGCCAAGACAGCGGCCCTGCTGCTTCCCAGGCTGTAATGCTCCTCCGCTCTTGTCTCTTCATCTGTTTGTGTTGGGGCCACACCAGCAGTGCTCAGGGCTCTCACCTGGCTCTGCCGCACTCAGGGATTGCTCCTGGGGGCTCAGGGGACCCTGTGGGTGCTGGAGATCGAAGTCAGGTGCGCGGCGTGCAGGGCTGTGGGGTGGCTCTGGCCGGCCAGGTGGCCCTCAGTTGATCTTCAACGTAGCTTGATGTTTTCCTTCTCTTTTCTGTGTCTTTGCTTTTTCACCACCTCAGAGACTTTTAGTTTTCTCTGCTATGTCATCAGCAGGCACAGGGCCGGAGAGAGAGTGTTGGGTGGTGGTGAGGGGTGGCGGGATAGGGTTCTTGCACACAGCCAACCGGGTTGGATCCCTGACACTGCGTGTGCTGGCCCAGACCCTGCCAGGAGTGATCCGCAGGCACCGTCGGGAGAGAAAGGACAGCAGCCATAAACGCCTGTGCCCAGTGGCTCAGCCTGGGCCATGGGGCGAGCCCCTCCCATCCACCCCCCCCCACACCCATCCACAGGGTGAGGAGATGATCTGTCTGACTGTCACGTGTTCTGTGCACGGTCAGAGATCCCCGCGGTGGCCCTGCGCTGGGCCCTTTGCTGCAGCCTTGCCGGAGCTGGTGTGCTCCATCCCCGGCCGAGCCCGCAGCGTGCTTCCAAGGCTCTCTGGAGCCAGGCGCTGAGCTGCAGCTGGTGCGGGACGGCCCTGTGCGTACACAGTCTGCGCTGCCTGCGCCCGTGATGAGCGTTTTCATGCTCTCCTGCCAGGTTTCTTAGTACCTGTCTTATTTCCTGGTTGCATTTAAGGGCGGGGTGCTAAGGCGGACCGGGCGCTGTTTCAACCGTAAGGAGCTGGCGAGTGGGCCAGGTGGTTCTGTGCTCGGACCCAGTGAGGTGGTGCTGCCTGGGCCCAGGGGTGCTCAGGGGCCTTGTGGTGCCAGAGTGAACTTGGGTCCTGGTGCGTGCAAGGCGAGTGTGCACCGTCCCTCTGAGCTCTCTCGCTCCAGACTGGCGTTATTTTCACTCTTGCCCACAGGTGCTAGTTGAGTTTTAAAGCAGGTGATGTCTGCGTTTGGGGGTGCTCTGTTCTGGGGTCCACTGTTCCGAGTGTTCTCTGTCTTTCTTTGTGTTGTTTAGGGTTCCTTCTGGGCCTTGCAGACTTTGGTTGGTTTTTGGTGTGTTGGTGGGAGGCTGGTTGGTTAAAGAGGGTTTTTTTTTGGTGTGTTTTTAGTTTTGGCCTTTTGGTCACACCTAGCGATGCTCAGGAGTGACTCCTGGCTCTGCACTCAGGAATTCCTCCTGCTGGTGCTCAGGGGACTATACGGGGATGCCAAGGATCTAACCCAGCTTGGCCACGTGTGAGGCAAGCACCCTTCCTGCTGTGCTATGGCTCGGGTCAAGCGGGGAGTTTGCCTGCTTGCCTTCAAATTCCTGCTCTTATGCTCAGCGAGCCCGTGCCTGAGCATGGACACGGCCTGGTCAGCTGCCTGGTCAGTGCCCCCTTGCCCATCTCATTTATAGCTGCTCCAGTCCTCCACTGCTTTGCAAACGGCCGGGCTGAAAAGCCTTTTCCTTTGTGGAGAATGGTGCTCCCAGCATTCTTCTGGTTTCTACAAAGAGCAGAAAATTGGGAGGGGAGGAGCTCGGGGCCCCTGAGGACCCTCTGCATTTCCAGAGCACCCTTCCTCGCTTAAGCTCCCAGGATCCATGGTCTGGGGTTCACCCCCACAGCGCCCCCTCTCAGAGCCCTCTCCCTGCTGTGTGTGGGCCTGAGATGCCGCCCACCTGCCTCTGACTCCTCCCACTGGCTTCCCCAGTCGCCCACCTGGATCTTTTTCTCCTCATTCTCGCCCTCCCCAGTGAACTACATGGACTGGACATGGACTGGACACGAGAGGAGGGCCGAGTCCTCGCCCCCACGTCCGTCTCTCCCCTGAGCTCTGTTCCTGTTTTCCAAAATCTCTTCCACCGCCTGCCGTCCACCGCCTGCCGTCCACTGTCCTATCGGCATTTCAGAGCATTTCGATGGGCCATTTTCTTGAGGCTTCCGGGAGCCACTGTGCCCACCATGACCTTCCATCCTCATTCAATGTGACTCATGGCTTGGTGGAGGGCGGGGAGTGGCTGCTTCAGCACAAAGAGCTTCTCACTGAGCTGGGCGTCCCGCAGGTCCCCTGAGAGCCCGGACAAGGAGAAAGAGGACAGTGTCCCTCTTCCGGGCACAGCGCCCTGTTTGCACCACCCAACACCTGGGGCAGCTTCCTTGGAAAGAGCCACGGTGGGGCCCAGGAGGGGAGGCCAGGGAAGAAGGAGGGCGCCGAGGACGAGCTGGATGAGGTAAACGGAGCCAGCACGGGCAGAGAGCCAGGACTGAGCCCTGAACGCTTTGGGTGTCGCCTCCAAACAAAAGCGTGAAACAGGCCGTGGAGCAACAAGGCGGGTAAATAAGTCAGTTCTGGGGTTCCCCTTCCAACAGGGTGATTAGATGTGGTGGCCATAAATGTGACGGAGATCTGCCTGCTGTGATGGCGTGTGCCCGGACCATCGCTAACAACAGGGTGGTAAATCCTGGCACCTAAAGCAAACATTAGTGCCAGAGAGAGTGTTGAGGCGTTCAGGTGCATGTCTTCTGTGTGGCCGGCCCTGTTCTATTCTCAGCACTGCATGATCTTCCACGTGCTGCCAGGAGGCCCTGGAGCATTGCTGGGGTCACCCACTAAGCCCTGGCCCCGCCTGAGCAATAGCCTTAGACCAACACGGAACTGTCAGCCTGTTAGCCAAGACTTGCTGGGAGAGATCCTGGGTCTCTTGCCCCTTCTTCTCCCTCCCTGTCCTCACCTGGAAGTGCTCAGGGTTCATTCCTGGTTGGGTTCTCAGAGATTCCCCTGACAGGGCTCTGGGAACCATGTGAGGTGCTGGGCTCTGAACCTGAGTCGACCACATGCACGGCCCGCATCCTGCCCACTGTTGTATCTCTTCGCTCCCTCCTTTGAAAGGTCTATGTTGGGCCACTCTGGGGAAGGCCAGCAGGAGGGCAGTATCTCACAGTAGGTTGTCACACCTGAGTGCCTTGTGATTTCTTGTATCTGCTCTAGGTGGTGGGTAAACTGTCTTCTCTCATCTGTAAGGGAGCTGAGCGTTTCCTGCCATGGGTACAAGACACCTGGTCAGTGTTTGCTGCATGCATGAATGCCTGGTGCTTGAGTGAGTGAATGTGTGTGTGTATTTATGGATGCACAAGCTTGGATAGGTGGGTGGATACATGATGAATGAGACATATATATATGGATACATGGATGAATGGGACTTATATATATAAGTCATATATGAATGGACAGATGAATGCGTGGATGGAAGAATGAACATGTTGGATAAATGTATAGATGTGTGGTGAATGGATGGATGTGTGGATGGATGTCTGGATGGAAGGATGGATAAGTTGATGGGGGTGTGGATGGATGACTGAGTGGATGGATGGATGAATGATGGATGTGTGGACGAGTGATTGAATGAAACAGTGAGTCTGTCACTGTTTTGATCTTGGGAAAACATCAGTGAACCCAAAGACAGCTCACATTTTGGTGGGTTAACTTTGGCCATGGATTTTTTTTGTTATAGGTGCGTGTACCCTAGTGGTTCTAAAATCCTGGAAATCTTTCAGGGTTGAGCTTCTTTGAGTAAAGTTAATTTATGGCAAGCATAAGGAATCAACAGGTACCAAGAAAGCTTTAATCCAGATGAATTATTAATGATTACCTTAGCACTTAGCGCACGAGAATTTGTATTTGCTTTGGTAACCGTCAGGCATCTGAGCATCGTGCTGGCATCCAGATGAAATAATGGGAAGGAGGCTTCGCTGTGAGCTGAATTATTTAAGACGCTTGTGTTTGCAACCGTCAGGATGGATGAGTATTTATGGAATTACCCTCTCGGCCTCTCCTGGGTCCTTGGTGGCATTTGTTCACTCTCTGTCAGCTTGAAGTAGACCACGTGCTGGCTTCTCCTTAATTTTTCTCTTGGTCAGGGTTAAGAGGAAGTGATTTCTGATTGTGGTCTTTCATGTTTTTTGCTCCTCTTCCGATGACTGCTGTAAAGCTGGCTCAGACCTTTGTGTTTTGCACACGGCAGTCTCTGAGTGTGAGGAGGGGATTGAGGGGCCCAGTATGACCATAAAGATCTGTCCAATCCTGTTGGGGCTTTTGAGCCACATCCGGTGGTGCTCAGGGGCTGCCTCCTGGCTCTGTGCTCGGGACCCTTCCTGGCAGTGCTCAGGGTTCCCTGCGTGGGGCCGGGATTGAACTGGTCTCTGTCTCATGCAAAGCCAGTTCCTGTACCTCTGTACTCTCTCCCCAACCTCATCACAAAAGACTTTATTTTGGGTCTCTAACTCGTAATCCCACTGTGGTCCTAGCCAAAGCTGAGTCCACTGCCTGATTCTGGGCTGGAAGTACAGTCGTTGCCTTTCTGTGAGATTTAAGTGTCAGGTACGTCAAGAACTGATGCGGGCTTCTGGTCTACCTGGCTGAGCGCTTTCTTCTCAGACAAACACTGTCAGTGGCGCTGGGCTGAATCTGTTCAACAGTGCTCTGGGTTGGTGGAGGATTAACAATTGTTCTGTCCTCCGGGTGTTGATTACTGGTGACTGAATTTCACTAATTTTTTAACAGGTTTTTTTTTTCGTTTTTGCTTTTTTGGGTTACACCCAGCAATGCTCAGGGGTTACTCCTGGCTCTGCATTCAGTAATCACTCCTGGCAGTGCTCGGGGACCATATGGGATGCCGGGGATCGAAACGGGCCAGCATAGGCCTGCAGCGTGCAAGGCAAATGCCCTATCCGCTGGGCTATCGCTCCTGCCCCTTGACTAATTTTTTAAAAAATTATATTTATTCTATCTTCGTCCAGAGATATGCATTGGGCTCATAATAAAACATGACAGATAAGGTGACTTTATTTTTGTAATTAATTAATTAATTTTGTTTTGCCTTTTTTTGGGCCACACCTGGCGATGCTCAGGAGTTACTCCTGGCTCTGCACTCAGGAATTATTCCTGGTGGTGCTCAGAGGACCATACAGGATGCCGGGATCAAACCTGGGGGTGAAACCTGGGTCAGCTGCGTTCAAGGCAAATGCTCCCCCACTAGACTATGGCTCTAACCCCAGACAAGGTGACTTTAGAACCTGTCCTTTATTGTGGAAAAATTCACTTGACTCATCGGTCATCTGATACATCACTGCAGCTCAGAACCCAGGACCCCCTTCCGTGCTGCAGAGTAGCCTCTGTTAGGCAGCAATTAAAAACAAAGCAATGCTATAATAAACGTAGCTTCTGTGGACTGGCCAAATGATGGCTGTATTTATCCCCTTTCCTCCTTCTCTTTTCTCTTTCTTTTAGTCCCAGAGTGGGAATCTTTCTCTCCTGGTGTGCTCTCTCTCTCTCTTTCTCTCTCTCTCTCTCTCTCTCTCTCTCTCTCTCTCTGTTGATGGTTTCTTGGTGTCCATTATCGATGCTTCTCCCATTTCGAGTTCATGTTTTGTATCCCAGGGGCCTCTCTAGGGACCCCAGCATCACTTTCAGACATACGGAAAGCACCAGCTGCCCATGCGTCCTCTGTTAGATTCAGAATCCCGCTTTCCATTTTTCCCTCTCGGTGGCTGCATGCGGGTGGCGAAAGACACACAGAAACGTCTTCACCTCATCACCCGGAGGGACAAACATTCCATGATGGAGTCCCCTGTGGTGGGCCCCTGGGGCTTACCTGAACATCACCGCTGCTTCCGTCTGCGCCATCTTGGTTGGCTCCACCGTGACACCCTCACGTCTCTTTGTCCAGGGCAGGGGACGAGACAGATGTTCGCATTCAGCCTGGTCAGCCCAGCCCCAGCCACCCACCCACCCTGGTTTCTGGCAGCTCATGTCTGCTGTTTCTGGAGGAGGCGCCTCAGCATGGGGACATGCGCTGAGACCGTCTCGGTCACACCCGACTTTGAGGACTGGGGCGCCCCAGCTCCAGAACTTCCTCTCACGCATCTGCTGAGAGCATGGCCTCCCGGGTTCCCGGACGGCTGTGCTGGCGCCAGCAGCTCGGATCCTGCCTGTCCTTGGAAGAAAGGCGGGAAGAGCTGAGTAGTGCTTCGGCTGCCCTCCACGAGGTCCTGTCCAGCTGCCCCGCACCGTGGCCGTCAGGGTTCCCGTGACCGCGCTGCCTCTCCCAGCGCCCTCTGAAGGCCCCCGGAATGATCTGTTTCCCCAAGGTGACTCTCCTCCACCCCGTCTCAGTGCTGTCAGGGATCGAACCCTGGGCCTCAGGCTCGCAGGGCGAGCACTCGGCCCCTGAGCCGCATGCTGGGAGACCCTGCGCCTACAGGTCCTGTCTCCTTCCTGTCTCAGCTTTGCCTTCACTGCCCTGTCACTGTCTGAGGTCCACTGTTCCTACCCGGCAGGAGCACAGGTGCCCAGGTGGGGCCAGGCCACTGCTCCAGCTCAGCTCTGCACCCCACAGTCAGGCCGACGGCTCTGCCCCAGGGCCCGGTGAAGAGGCACAGGTCCCGCCGAGGGTGACCCCAGGCCCGTCTGTTGGGCCCCACGTGATCCCTCTTGACTTCTGACACCTTTCGTGACCTAGTGGCGGATGTGTGTGTGTATGTGTCTGTGTGCCTGTGTGTCTGTATATGTATGTGTGCCTGTGTGTATCTGAGTCGATGTGTATGTCTGTGTGTGTCTGTGTATGTGTGTCTGTGTGTGTTCGTGTGTGTGTGTGTGCCTGTGTGTCTGTATGTATGTGTGCCTGTGTGTATCTGAGTCTCTGTGTATGTCTGTGTGTGTCTGTGTATGTGTGTCTGTGTGTGTTCGTGTGTGTGTGTGTGCCTGTGTGTCTGTATGTATGGGTGCTGTGTGTGTATCTGTGTCTCTGTGTATGTCTGTGTGTTTCTGTGTATGTCTGTGTGTGTGTGTATCTGTATGTGTTTGTGTCTGTGTGTCTGTGTGCCTGTGTCTGTGTATGTATGTGTGCCTGTGTGTATCTGAGTCTCTGTGTGTCTGTGTATGTCTGTGTGTGTCTGTGTATGTGTATCTGTGTGTGTTTGTGTGTGTCTGTGTGCCTGTGTGTCTGTGTATGTATGTGTGCCTGTGTATCTGTGTCTCTGTGTATGTCTGTGTGTCTGTGTATGTGTGTCTGTGTGTGTTTGTGTGTGTGTCTGTGTGCCTGTGTGTCTGTGTATGTATGTGTGCCTGTGTATCTGTGTCTCTGTGTATGTCTGTGTGTGTCTGTGTATGTGTGTCTGTGTGTGCTCATGTGTGTGTGTCTGCCTGTGTGTCTGTGTGTCTATGTATGTGTGCCTGTGTGTCTATCTGTGTCTCTGTGTATGTCTGTGTGTGTCTGTCTATGTGTGTTGGTGTGTGTTCGTGTGTGTGTGTCTGTGTGTGTTCGTGTGTGTGTCTGTGTGTCTGTGTGTGTTCGTGTGTGTGTCTGTGTGTGTTCGTGTGTGTGTCTGTATGTGTTCATGTGTGTGTGTGTGTGTGTGTGTGTGTGTGTGTGGAATCTCGGGTGCAAGCAAGGTGATCTCCGGGGTCAGGAGCCCAAGTCTGGAGTATGCTGCATCTTTCTGTGGGCTTGGTGAGTTTCAGGACATTCTGGCCCTGTAGGACTGGACTCTCTTGGTGGGCTCTGCGTTTCCTTTTGTTTGTCGTTGCGCAGTGGACCCTTCTTTGAGGGAGAGCCTGTGTAGGGCGTTTTAGGTCTCGCGATCCCAGGTGGAAGCCCTGCTCAGCTAGAATGTGGATGGGTGGGCGCGCTCTGGGTCGGCCGTCGGCCATCTGCGACAGTGGTTTCTCAGGGATCAGCCGGAGTAGCCGGTGTTGGAGCTCCTCCAGCAGCGAGTGGGAGGCTCATTACCACGCCTGCCGGGCAGAGGAAGGCTCGGCCGCGTTCCTGCCCACGGTTCTGAAGAGATGCCCAGATCACCACGTGGATTTTTGCAGCAGGGCTTGTCAGCTGTGCGCGAGGAAGCTCGCCAGCAGGCCTCTCTGCTGAGCTGCGTTTCTCCCTGACAGTGTGTTTCTGAAGCCCACTTGGAAGTCTTGGCAAACATAAAACCATTTCTTGGACTTCCTGTTCACTGAAGATGCTTTCTGGGCCCACGGTTGCCACTGGGTCTTGGTGTAATGAGAGAAATGCAAATAGGCTCCTCAGGGTCAAGGGCCGGTGTTGAAAAAAGGCCATTTCAGCAGCTGATGGTGCTGCCTACCCCCTCACGCTCTCCCTATTCTGTCCCCCCTTTCTTCTCTAAAGTCCCTCTGATTCTGGAGTCAGACTGACCACCCAGGCTCAGCTGAGGTGGGCGATGACCGGAAGTCCCTGTCCAGCCGACTCACTTCATGCTTAGAATGAGAACAGAAAGTTGCTTCTATTTTTCTTTCCCCTGATTTAGTTTCAGTGTGTGGAATGTTATTGAGAAATCCAGCAAAGACAACAGCCTCTCCACTGCCAAAAATGAAAATGATCATCCAGAAGGTTCTGTGCACACCTTTTGCTTATTATAGCATCGAGTACCATGGCCAACCCAAAGGTCCAACAACTCAGAAGTGGACCATAGGTGCTTGGTGGAATACTATACAGCCATGAAAAAGATGCAATATTGTTAAATGCCGTGTGGATTTAGTCAGAAGGAGAAGGACAGAAAGTGAATGATTCCACTCCTCTGTGGTCTATAGAGGATTAAATAGATAAACCCTCAGTGTTGGCTAAGAGACCTGAGGTTACCTACCTGGCAGAGGGAGGAAGGTGGACAAGGAAGCGGTGAGCTCGGTCACATCAGTACAGCTGTGCAGGATCTTGGCTATTTCAGCATTGGCGAAGATAAAGTAACTTTGAACATCAAAACTATGAGTGTTAGTCAACGCCATGGTAGCCACAAAAGATTTCATTAAAAACTGCAGGCAGAAAAGTCACTGGGAGGGAAAGTCAGGAGCGTGGAGACCTGGCCAGCACACATGTGCCCGGCATCTGTCCTGCAGGCAGCTGGGGTGTGTCTGGAACCCCCACTTGGTCACTGGGGCTGCTGCACCTTGAGGCCCGGGAAACGGGGTGTCTCAGACCCTCCACTGATGGGACCGTGGCACGTGTCCAGTTTCCCGCCCCCAACCCCTCTGTGTTACCTAGTCTCAGGTTGTGATTCAGGCCACGGGCTGCCCTTAGCTCTGGACCCCAGTCGGGGACAGTTGCCCGGGTTTGTCCTCGCCCCTCTGCTGCGACTCGTTTAGCGTGTGGCCCCTCTAGTTTCTGCCGGGTTACAACTAACTGTGTGGGTTCACGCCCCTCACAGCTGCAGAGAACTGACAATCTCTCAACCCCTGGCTTCTCCTTCCTTTTTTTTTTTTTTTTTTTTTTTTTTGGTTTATCCTTTTGGGTCACACCCAGCGATGCTCAGGGGTTGCTCCTGGCTCTGCACTCAGGAATCACTCCTGGCGGTGCTCGGGGACCATATGGGGATGCCGGGATCGAACCCGGGCTGGCACAGGCCGGCCGCATGCAAGGCAAACGCCCTACCCGCTGGGCTATCGCTCCGGCCCCCCCCTTCCTTTTTTTTTTTTGTTTATCCTTTTGGGTCACACCCAGCGATGCTCAGGGGTTGCTCCTGGCTGTGCACCCAGGAATTACTCCTGGCGGTGCTCAGACAACCCTATAGGATGTCAGGGATCAAACCCAGGTCAGCTGCATGCTAGGCAAGCGGCCTAGCCATCGTACTATCACTCCTGGCCCCCAAACGGTCTCTTTGTTATTTTTATTTATAAACTTTTTTCCTTTTTGGATCACACTCAGCAATACTCAGGAGTTACACCCGGCTCTGTACTCAGGACTTACTCCTGGCAGTACTTGGGGACCCTATGGGATGCCAGGGATCGAACCCAGGTCAGCTGCCCTCCCGCTGTGCTGTCGCCTCCAGCCCCAACCCTAGCTTCTTGATGCATTTGTCTTTTGTTGGACCTTGGTGTCCTCTCCGCATCGTGGCTGTTGCACAGAGCACAGATATACATACCCCTTTCAGAGTGATGTTCTTGGTCTTGGGGACAGAAGCCGAGAAGCAGCGTTGCTGGGACATATGGAAGCTCTGTCTTTCTTCTTTGGCAAAATCTCCACACTGTTTTCCACAGAGGCTGAGCCAGGCGCCATTCCTCCCAAGGAGGAGATAAAGAATCAGATGATTCTCTCAGTTGGTGCCGGAAAGCTTTTGATGAAATTCACCCGTCCATCCCTGACAAAGACCCTTTCAGTCTCATCCGCGGGGCTTCACGCCGCCCCCGAGCATGGCATTGTCGTTGCGTGGCAAACTAGCTCCCTCTCCACCTCCCAGCAGGGACGGCTTAATCCTGTTCCTCCGTGTGGAGAATACACTCCCCAGCCCACTGTGGGAGAGTAAAGTAACCAGGTTGCAAACATTTGGGAGTGTGGTGTTTGGGGAAGGGATGGGGGCAGAAAGAAAACATTTGGATTTAATAAATACGGACTTGGTTTGCTCCGTTTTGAAAGAAGTCACAGGTAAATGTAGCTCCTTTGAGAATCACAGCAATTTAGTTCGATGTGTTGGAGAAGAATAGGGAGAAAGACTCTTGGATCCCATTCCCATTCTTTATTTTATTTTATTTTATTTTATTTTATTTTTTGCTTTTTGGATCACACCCGGCAATGCTCAGGGGTTACTCCTGGCTCTGCACTCAGGAATTACTCCCGGCGGTGCTCAGGGGACCATATGGGATGCCGGGATTGAACCCGGGCCAGCATAGGCCCGCCACAGTGCAAGGCAAACGCGCCCTACCCGCTGGGCTATCGCTCCGGCCCCATTCTTTATTTTTTCGTGCTCTTTTTTCTTATACATTTTGGGGTCACACCCAGCAGTGCTTACTCCTGGCTCTGCACTCAGGAATCACTCCCGGCAGTGCTCTGAGGAACATGAGAGACTGAGGAAGCAGCAGGCACGCAGCCGTGCCACTGTACGCCTCTCCGGCCCCACCTGCGTTCGCTTTGATGTTGGAGTTGGGATTTGGGTTTGGGTTTTGTGTTTATTTCCTGTGGACTTGAATTCTAGCACGTGCTTAGATTTCAAGAACCACCTTCAAAGCAGACAATAGTTTGTTTACTTCAAAAATGCCCTTGCCCGGGCTCCTTCGGCCTGGTTTTCTTCTTCCCCCTTCACCAGCCACGCAACTGACTGTCCAGTCCCAAGGTTTTGTCTTCCTGACCATGCAGTAAGTACCCTTGGAGGCTGACCTGTCCCCGGCCCAACACCTCGGCAATGCATCTGTGTTGTAAGTTTGTGTTGATCTGTTGAGTTGTTTAGGGGTGAACCCCAGCGTGGAGACAGCCTAAGTTGTACTCATTCATGGGCGTGTCTCTGTTCTCAGGCATTTGCGTCTGCTTCCCTACGGGCCCTGATCATTGCTTGGATCCCCCACTCCCGCAACCCTACCAAAGTAAGTTGCCCTCACCCCCAGGCTACTCCACCCCTCTCGCCTGGATCCCCTTCCCCCGTGACAGACTCTGAAATTCGTGTGAAATAGTTTTGTCTTTTTTTTTTTTTTTTTTTGGGTCACACCGGCGATGCTCAGGGGTTTCTCCTGGCTCTGCACTCAGGGAATCACTCCTGGCGGTGCTCGGGGACCATATGGGATGCCGGGGATAGAACCCGGGCCGGTATGGGCCGGCCGCGTGCAAGGGCAAACGCCCTACCCGCTGGGCTATCGCTCCGGCCCCAGTTTTGTCTTTTATTCTTAGCTTTTTTCTGGGAATCGTGTTTCAAGTCTGGAATCTGAGAAGGGCTTGCTTCCAGAGTCGAGGTGGTAAGGATTTCCTCTTGCACGTTCAGAGTTTTCCGTTATAATCCCATCCGCTTGAAACGTGCTCCATCGTGGTATTGGCTATGAACGGAAGCTTGTTTTCTTTTTGTTCTGTAGGGATAAGTCTGTTCTCCTTCTAAGGTACTGCAAAGACTGGCCTTTCTCTATAGAGCTGATTTTGCCACCCGTGAAAGATCGGTCTGTCTCGGGCCTATTTATGTCTCCGTGGGGCCTACTTCTGTGGAGTTCCCCTGGTGTCCGTTTCAGGGCAGTGCCCTGGTAAAGCCCCGGGCATTCACCCACTGCCTCGTTCTGAAACAGCCGGTGCCAGCAGGGTGCGGCGAGGAGGCTCCTCAGCCCTGCCTGGGGGACGGGCCTCTGGCCTGCACTGTGGGGGAAAGTTGGGCGTGGAAACGTCGCCAAGAATGAGAATGGTCCGATTTCCACCTAGGGATGCTGCGCCTGTCTCGCCCGAGAACGCACAGACTTTAACTTAAAAGAAAGATCTCAACACCTGTGTGCTTTGCAAGGACGTGGTGGATGAGATTGATCACCTCTTGGTGACAGGTGACAGATGAGAGAAACTCTGGGCTTGGCGGGGTCCCGCAGGCACAGGGACAGACGGAGCCTGCCAGGGTGGGTGGGGGCAGGGGGTGAAGAGAAAGGGGAGTCCGAGGGAGAAGGACAAATAAAATCCCAGCCGATCGCTGACATCCGTGGGGGCTAAAGAAACAGGCCGGGAAGGGATGGGCCGGCTAGACACCCGACTCTGGCACATCTGAGCTGGGATCCGGAAGTGACGGAGACAGGTAGGAGGGGCAAGCGCTTGATCCCCCGAGGGATTTGACAACGACACAACTGCACACCATGTTAGGAATGAGAAGACCGGAAAGGACCAGCTGTGCGCCGCGTGCCCACAGGAAGTGAGGTCTGTACTCCTGCACAGAGTGCCGTGACTCAGGTGGGGCCCCCGCCGTGTTTGCCTGCCGCTCACCCTTGACACGGAGATCCGAGTGGCACTGTGGCTGGTTCTCTTTCCTCTGGTGTGAGAAACAGAGGGTTGGCACGCAGGAATAAGGAGAGACAGAAACAGAGAGGACAGAAGAGACCGGCCACAGAGACAGAGACAGAGAGAAACAGAGAGACACAGGGACAGATCTATACAGAGAGACACACATACAGACAGAAAGAGGAGAGACAGGCAGACCAAATGAGAGAGAGAGAGAGAGAGAGAGAGAAGAGAGGGTGAGAGAGAGTGAGTGAGAGAGTGAGAGAAAGAGAGAAGAGAGAGAGAGACAGCAAGTGAGAGCAAGAGAGAGAGAGAGGAGAAAGAGGAGCAAGTGAGAGAGTGAGAGAGAAGAGCGAGAGAGAGAGAGAAGCCCCACTTCCTGCCCAGCTGTGCCCTCTTCCTATGCCCAGAAGGTGCTGGAATGACCCTGTGACTGGGCAGCCCAGCTTTGGCCAAAGTTCCAGGCCATGGAGACGTGTGTGTGTGTGTGTGTGTGTGTGTGTGTGTGTGTGTGTGTGTGTGTGTGTGTGTGTGATGTCTCTTCCCACCCCACCCCCGCCACATCCGTGCCTGTCATCTTAAAGTTAGGCTTCATGTAGCGCCTCCAACTTGGGTCTTCCCAGTCTCCTTGGCGCCCCTGTGCGCCGTGAAGCGTTCCTGTGACTGCGTCTCCCACACCTGCCTCCGGGCCCTGCCCGCCCTGGCAGCTAATCCCTAGATGGTGGCTCGGCCTGGGCAGAGGCTCTTGGCACTGTGGGTTAGATAACGTTCTGCTCGTTTGTGTGGGGAGGACCCTGGGCCACATCCTGGCCATTCCCTGCCCCCAAGGGCGACTCCCCAGGCCTGCAGCCCCTCCAGCCTCCACAGAGGGCACGAAGCGCCACTGGTTGGAAATAGCCTCTCTCAAACCGTTTGGGAATGACTGCTTTTTGTGTTTTTTGGGTCACACCCGGTGTTACCCGGGGTGACTCCTGGCTCTGCACTGGGGAATTACTCCTGGAGGTGCTTGGGGGACCCTATGGGATGTTGGGGATCGAACCCAGGTCGGCTGCATGCAAGGCCAACGCCCGCCCCGCTGGACTATGGCTCCGCCCCATAAGTGTGAGTTTCTGCACTGCGTCTTCAATGCTGTTTGTTGGGGCCATGCTGGGGTGCCTCATGCTCTGTCCCGTGGGGTCAGCCCCAGGTTCCTCGCTGGTCACTCAGGGAGGAAGCGGGCTGCGCCTTGGCCATCTGCCAGCTGTCCCGTTTCCCTTGCGGGGGCTTCCCCACTGGCCTTGCAGGTACGTTTCGTGCTTCTGCCGAAGCTTCAGGCGTCTGTGGCCTGGGAGCTATTTGTTATTCTCATTACCTTTCCCTTACTGGGCTCGGCCCTGCTGGGCAGACCAGAACCTCAGGTGTGGCGCGCTTCTGCTCTGGCCCTAGGCCCTGGCCCTGCCCTTCCTGAACTGTTTCTCTCCATCCCCAGCTGCCTGACTTGCAGTCTCAATGTTTGGGGCGACAGCTGTGCTCTCAGGACATCCGTGCTCTTGGGACAGCCGTGCTCTCTGGGACAGCCATGATCTCAGGGATAGCTGTGATCTCAGGGACAGCCGTGATCTAGGGACAGCCATGATCTCAGGGACAGCAGTGATCTCGGGGACAGCCGTGATCTCAGGGACAGCAGTGATCTAGGGAACAGCCGTGATCTAGGGAACAGCCGTGATCTCAGGGACAGCAGTGATCTCAGGGACAGCAGTGATCTCGGGGACAGCCATGATCTCAGGGACAGCCTTGATCTAGGGGGGACAGTCATGATCTCAGGGACAGCCTTGATCTAGGGGACAGCCATGATCTCAGGGACAGCCTTGATCTAGGGGACAGTCATGATCTCGGGGACAGTTGTGCTCTGGGGACAGCCATGATCTCAGGGACAGCCGTGATCTCGGGGACAGCCGTGATCTCGGGGATAGCCATGATCTCAAGGACAGCCGTGCTCTCAGGGACAGCCGTGACCTCAGGGACAGCATTGATCTCAGGGACAGCATTGATCTCAGGGACAGCCGTGATGTCAGGGACAGCTTTGATCTCAGGGACAGCCATTATCTCGGGGACAGCCGTGCTCTCGGGACAGCCGTGATCTCAGGACAGCCATGATCTCAGGGACAGCAGTGATCTCAGAAACAGCCGTGATCTCGGGGACAGCCGTGCTATTGGGGGTATCTGCCTGTGTCATGTTGGAAGAAGAAAGGTGGACTAGGAATTTGCTGGTCCAAGCAGTGCTTGGGGGCCTGGTGTCCAGCCCTGGCCGTTCTCTTCCAACTGGGCTGGTGGTTTAATGCTCAGCCTTGAGGATGCAGGGCTGGGTGGAGGGTGTAGTCAGAGGCTCTTGGGGGCCTCGTGGTGCCGGGAGTAGAACTTCACCCCTCTGCCACGTGTCCAGCCTCTGGCATGGATGTCTGATGGGCCATCTGCTTGCTGATCTCCTGGGGAAATGATTGGCTTTGTTGCTTTTAGCTGTCCCCCGGTCAAGGGTCCATCTGATGACCCTATTTGGGGAATGATTGTCAGTCTTTGGTAGAATTTCAGGTAAAGTTACAATTATCCTGCAGTTTATAGGTGCCTGGTCTTACTGACTTATAGTTTTTAAACTTTAAGGTATCATTGATAAGTGGTGGAGTCCTAAAGATTGCACAGCGGTAAGGCACTTGCCTTGCAAATGGCCGGCCCAGATTCGCTCTATAGTACCCCATAGGGTTTTCTGAGCCTCAGAAGGAGTCATCCCCTGAGCACAGAGCCAGGGAGTGAGCCCCGAGAACAGAGCCAGGAGTGAGCCCTGGGAGCACAGAGCCAGGAGTGAGCCATGAGCACAGAGCCAGGTGTGAGCCCTGAGCACAGAGCCAGGAGTGAGCCCCCAAGCACAGAGCCAGGTGTGAGCCCTGAGCACAGAGCCAGGAGTGAGCCCCGAGAACAGAGCCAGGAGTGAGCCCCGAGAACAGAGCCAGGGAGTGAGCCCTGAGCACAGAGCCAGGAGTGAGCCCGAGAACAGAGCCAGGCGTGAGCCATGAGCACAGAGTCAGGAGTGAGCCCTGAGCACAGTAGGAGTGAGCCCTGAGCACAGAGTCAGGCATGATCCCTGAGCACAGAGCCAGGCATGATTCCTGAGCACAAAGCCAGGAGTCAGCCCTGAGCACAGAGCCAAGAGTGATCCCTGAGCACAGAGCCAGGAGTGATCCCTGAGCACAGAGCCAGGAGTGATCCCTGAGCACAGAGCCAGGAGTGAGCCCTGAGCACAGAGCCAGGAGTCAGCCCTGAGCACAGAGCCAGGAGTGAGCCCTGAGCACAGAGCCAGGAGTGAGCCCTGAGCACAGAGCCAGGAGTGAGCCCTGAGCACAGAGCCAGGAGTGATCCCTGAGCACAGAGCCAGGAGTGAGCTGCGAGCACAGAGCCAGGAGTGATCCTTGAGCGCAGAGCCAGGAGTGAGCCCTGAGCACAGAGCCAGGAGTGATCCCTGAGCACAGAGCCAGGAGTGAGCGCGAGGCACAGAGCCAGGAGTGATCCTTGAGCGCAGAGCCAGATGTGAGCCCTGAGCACAGAGCCAGGAGTGAGCCGCGAGCACAGAGCCAGGAGTGAGCCCTGAGCACAGAGCCAGGTGTGAGCCCTGAGCACAGAGCCAGGAGTGAGCCCCTGAGCACAGAGCCAGGAGTGAGCCCTGAGCACAGAGCCAGGTGTGAGCCCTGAGCACAGAGCCAGGAGCCATCGCTGCACAGTGCCTGGTGGTCCCCCGGCCCAAGCCCAAACTGGCACATGTCTCAAATGTCCGCCTGACTCCACAGCCTCCCCGTGCCTGTTCAGTTAACATGGCCGTCACCTCACGTCACTGCTCTGTGACTCTCTCTCTCTCTGTGTCTCTGTATGTCTCTGCATGTATGTCTCTGTGTGTCTGTGTCTGTGTGTCCGTCTGTGTCTGTGTGTCTCTGCATGTGTGAGAATGCTCGCCATCTCTCGGGCGGCTTCCAGACGTGCCCAGCGGTGTGGCCGACTGCGCTCCAGTTCTGTAAACTGGCTGCCAGCCTGCTTCCTCCTGTGACTGATCGCTCTGCCCTTTGTGCTGGCACTTCTCTTCCCAGCCCTTGGCGGCCGCCGTTCCAGCCTCTGTTCCTCCGAGCCTGACCTTTTATTTTTAAAAGAATCCACGTTCAGGGCCGGGGAGACAGCTCAGAGCCCGGAGAACGTGCTTTGCATGCGGAGGCTCACGTTGGGTATCCAGAGCCCACAGGCCCTGAACACCGCTGGGGGCTGGCCCTGGTTATGCCCATGCATGACTGAGGTGGACCTGGTGGTCCCAGCCCCTCATCTGAGCACCGTCACGTTAGCGGACCCCGGCATGTCAGGCGCAGCACAACGGATCGAGGGTTGCCAGGAGCGTTGCTTAGGGACCCCCAAAAGAGCATGGACAGTATGTGTGTGTCTGTGACGCGGCCAGGCCTGGCCAGCCCAAACACAGCCGCCTTGCATGTCTGTCCAGTGTCCTCTGGCTGCTGGTGCCTCGCCATGGTTACCTGCAGGCATGGGGCGTCCCTCGGTCCTGTGGTTCTGTTGGCGGCCTTTCCTCCCTCCCTCCCTCTCTCTCCCCTCTCTCTCTCTCTCCCTCTCTCTCTCCCTCTCCTTCTTTCTCTCCCTCTCTCTCCTTCTCTCTCTCCCTCTCTTTCTCCCTCTCTCTCCTCTCTCTCCCTCTCTCTCTCCCTCTCTCCCCCTCCTCTCTCTCCCTCTCTCTCCCTCTCTCTCCCCTCCCTCTTCTCTCTTTCCCCCATATCTCTCCCTCTCTCTCTCTCTCTCTCCCTCTCTCTCCCCCCCCTCTCTCTCCCCTATCTCCCTCTCTCTCCCTCTCTCTCCTTCTCTCTCCCCCTCTCTCTCCCTCTCTCTGTTTCTCTCTCCCTCTCTCTGTTTCTCTCTGTCTCTCTGTCTCTCCCTCTCTCCCTCTCTCTGTCTCTCCCTCCACCCCCCGATTGCTTTGGTGAGGGCCTCGGGTCCCGCAGGTCAGCCCTCTGCCATGCTCCTGCCCCCGTACACCCTGGGACAGAGCGAGCGTCTCCCAGGCTCTCTCTCCTTTCTGGGCTGAGGGTCTGCAGCGCACATTCGCTCCCCCCCGGCTGGGAGCTCTTAGGTCGTGGCTCCTCTCGGCTCACAGCAGCTGGGCCAGGCTATCTCCCTCTCTCTCCCTCTCTCTTCCTTCTCTCTCCCCCTCTCTCTCCCTCTCTCTGTCTCTCTCTGTCTCTCTCTGTCTCTCCCTCTCTCCTCTCTCTGTCTCTCCCTCCACCCCCCGATTGCTTTGGTGAGGGCCTCGGGGTCCCGCAGGTCAGCCCTCTGCCATGCTCCTGCCCCCGTACACCCCGGGACAGAGCGAGCGTCTCCCAGGCTCTCTCTCCTTTCTGGGCTGAGGGTCTGCAGCGCACATTCCCCCCCGGCTGGGAGCTCTTAGGTCGTGGCTCCTCTCGGCTCACAGCAGCTGGGCCAGGCGGGGGACCTCCCCCACTCCCGGGGTGGTACAGAAAGAATCCCACATGGCGGCCTCCCGGGCCCCCTCCAGGTCCGCTTCCAGATGCTGCTGGTGACCTGATTCCGCTAGCGGTGCAGGGCGCCGGCATCACCCTGTCGGGTCGAGCTCCACCGCAGGAGCCAGCTTCTAGCCCCACTTCAGATACGAGACCTTTACTTTATTTCATTAAGATTGTTTTTTTCTTTTTGGGTCACACCCAGCAATGCTCAGGGGTTATTCCTGGCTCTGCACTCAGGACTCCTTGCTGTGCTTGGGGGACCCTGTGGGATCGCCGGGATCGAACCTAGGTCGGCCACATGCAAGGCAAACCCCTACCCGCTGTGCTATCGCTCCGGCCCTCATTAAGAATCTTAAATAGGGCTTGAGAGGTTGTCCAGAGGACAGGGTTTGCCTTGGGCACAGTCAACCTGGCTCGATCCCCGAAGACCTGAGTGCAGAGCCAAGAGTAACCCCTGAGCATCGCCGAGTGTGACTAGCAAAAGCCAAAATAAACAAAATAACAAAAAAAACCTGGATGCTGAAGGTTTTCTTAATTCTCACATGCCACACCTTGCTATGTGGTATGTGAGCAATAGTGCCTGAGCAATAGGGACAGTGGGAAGGCACTAACCTTACACACACTGACTCAGGTTCCATCTCCAGAACCCCTGATCCCCGCCAGAGTCAGCCCAAGCACAGAGCCAGGAGTCAGCCCCGAGCACAGAGCCTGGAGTCAGCCCGAACACAGAGCCAGGAGTCAGCCCCGGCAGAGCCAGGAGTCAGCCCGAGCACAAGAGCCAGGAGTCAGCCCTGAGCACAGAGCTGGAGTCAGCCTGAGCACAGAGCCAGAGTCAGCCCGAGCACAGAGCCAGGAGTCAGCCCTGAACAGAGAGCCAGGAGTGAGCCCGAGCACAGAGCCAGGAGTGAGCCCGAGCACAGAGCCAGGAGTCAGCCCTGAACACAGAGCCAGGAGTCAGCCGGAGCACAGAGCCTGGAATCAGCCCGAGCACAGAGCCAGGAGTCAGCCCCGAGCACAGAGCCAGGAATCAGCCCGAGCACAGAGCCAGGGAGTCAGCCCCCGAGCACAGAGCCAGGAGTCAGCCCCGAGCACAGAGGCCAGGAGTCAGCCCTGAGCACAGAGCCAGGAGTAGCCCAGAGCACAGAGCGCCAGAGTCAGCCCTGAGCACAGAGCCAGGAGTGAGTCCGAGCACAGAGCCAAGGGTCATCCCAGGAGCACA